>CAUYRT010102307.1:0-25578 GCA_963574885.1 Lepilemur ruficaudatus
TGTTGTCCAAGCTAGTGGGGGGGCGTCGGCTGCTGGTTTGGTTGCGCCCTGGTTTTTGTGGTGGGTGGGAGTTGGGGTGTTGCCTTGGAACTATAGCCCGGGAAACCTTGTTTGCCCCTTTCTAAAAAAAAAAAAAAAAAAAAAAAAAACGATACGAACTTTTCATTACTCCCTTACTTAAGGTTTCTGCTCTGAAACAGCAAAATGCAAAAGGCTTAAAAGAAGTTTTCTTCAAGATCATGAAATTAAAAATGGTTTTCATGTGAATGATATACATTGCTGAGGTAATGCTAGTAACATTAAAAAATTGTTTAAAATTATTTTCACCCATTATTCCATGTCTCTAACATAATAGGCATTTCCTTTTTCTATGTTTCTTGTAACCTTTCCCTCAAGGCTATATATATAGTTCATGTAGTTGTAATAAAATACGGCTATGACTGTGGGAAAAAGAATCACACAGGGAAAATGATAAACCAATGAAAAACTCACATTTGGAAGAAAAGCTGAATGATACTATCTCAAGCGCTACTGTTTGCTTTCTGCCACCTTTAATCAGAAAATCTCTTGAAAGAATTCCCTTTAAACAAAAGTCTTAAGGAACTGCAGAAAAGCACTTACTGCGGGAAAACAGATTCACCTATCATCAGTCAGTTGAATAGACAATGTACACAAGGTAACTGGATATCAAACAAAACCCAGGCTTTGAAAGGATTAAACATCAGTTTATTTAATACTAGGCTGCTTAGATTTTGAGGGGTTTTTCATCCCTCATTCTTAGTTTAAAACTTCTTAACCTCAAACAGATTCCAACACCTTTCCCCAAAATATACCATCATATTGTAATTAGAAATACAAAACACATACTACCCAAATTAAAAAATATATTTTCAAAGAGTTGGAATCTCAGGAAAAAAGCATTTATCTTAAATGTTTCAAGGATGAAAACAAGTAAACAATGAAATAAATCCACTAAGAAATCTCTTAAAATCCTTTCAAACAGGAAACAAAAAAAAAACCACACACAAAAACTGAACATAACCAGTTACTCAAGATAAGGTTGTTACTAAAATAAAGAAATCTTAAAATTCTCATAGTCTGATAAAAGTTAATATTGTTGGTGCTTAGGAAGATTTAGTTACTCTCTCTCAGTTTGAGGGAGAAAACAAGGATTTTCTAAATACTTTCTGGTTTGTCTGTTATATTCAGTGTGTATCAGAATTTATTTTGTTATCGAAATACATTCTGATAAAAACACCAAAAAATTCAAAATTTAAAATAGCCTCTCCCATTACTTTAGATATTGTATTGTCATCATTTTTATACTACTCCACCCTCAGCATTCTCTTGCTCCAGAAAAATTTATTGTAAGTAAAACTTTTTACCCTATTCACCCAATAAAAATATCCAAGAAAATTTTACTTTAAGAAATCTCTTCCTCCTTAAGATTGGCTTGTTCAATATATGTAATAACTTGAAATTTTTAACTTTTTAAACAATGGTTTGTTGAATATATATAATGTATGTAGAAATTTGCTCTGTCTCATTCACATCTATGTAGTCACCCCTCAGTGTCTGTGGGGGACTGGTTTCAAGACTGTCTTCAGACACCAAAATCTGCTAATATTCAAGTCCTACAATCTCTGCAGAACCAATAGAACCTGCAGAACCCTTGGATATGAAAAGTCAGCCCTCTATATGTGCAGATTTCCCATCCCACCAATCCTGTATTTTCGATCTGCATTTGATTATAGATGCTGAACCCAGACATACAGAAGGCTAACTGTAATTACTGAAAAATATCTGCATATAAGTGGACCCCAGCAGTTCGGATGTATGTTGTCCAAGGGTCAACTATAGTAAGTAGCCAGCTTATATTTCATGTGTGATGCTCATTATGATTGTAGTATATCTAAAATTAAAAATTACTAGTGGGCCTTTCTCTCCATTACACATCTATCACTTAGAAGTGAATGGGAGAAACTCAAGTAGGGCCATACTGTGGTATTTCAGATAATTCTGTAAAGCTAAACCATCTTCTAGAAACGGTCTTAAATGAAACAACTGGTAAGAAATGCCAACTTGCTTCTAACAGTCAGTTAGATCCATTTTGTAAATCCACCCAAAACTGTGAACTCCTGAAACTTCTACAGTCAACATTTCAGGAATATGTAGCCAAGGATGCAGGGAACTCAGAATCCCAAATTCTGTATTAGTGACTTTACCAATGAAATAATGGTCCAGCACAGTCACTTCTCTGCTATTATGATTTCCAAACCTTGTTCCGACTTGCCAAATTAGGACAAAAGATCTGTTACTGTTTCTCACAGATATCAATATTTTGAACACGAAAAATATAAAAAACAAACACAATGTGATATTTACAAATTACTTATTTCAGGAAACTATTATGTATGAAATTAATGTAAATATTTTGAACTATGAACATAAGAGTAATGGAGAAGAAAATACTTTGACAAGTTTCTTTTAATCTCAACTGCCTAAAAAAAGTCCAGATATTCTGGCTACAATCAAAAGAACAGCCAATCAGAAGAATGACAAGCAGGCAGGAAAATAAGGGCTTACACTTCAGGTATTCAAACAAGTATTTCAAAAATGTGCCTGTATTAACAAGCAACACTTTAAGGTGTAAGAGAATAACACACACCAGCTTTTAGTTTCCAATTTCCCATTAATCTGACATCAGAAAAGAAACCCAATAACTTGGTATCTTTGGAATCTTATACCATGTTTGTATAAAGTTGTGCATTTATCAATAAGCCAACCCTCCCCAGAAATGTCTGCAGTTCAACATGCTGGTGCCCAAAGAATTCTGAGAGATGCATTACATTGAACTATAAAGTCCCGTAAGGAATCATTTTGAACAACTAATCCTCTGTCTCTAAGTAAACCAGATTAACTCCAAATGATCTTTCTTGAAACTCTTTAGGTAAACATGATGTTTCAAGTCACTTGTAGCTACTTTCAACTCTCTTGGCAAAGGATGTTTCTTTCTAGGCTTTCTAGGTCAAATGACTGGCCCTATGTAAGCAAAGATTGCCTGAATCACTCTTCTTCAAAGGAAACACAACATAAGCTGGTCTCTCAAAACAGTTCTGGCATCAAAGTACACTCCAGCTTCCTATACCTTTGGAGTTGACAGGGATAGTCTATGCAAGTTAAGGAACTTCAAAGAGCTGGCACCTAGCCAGCCACATTTGTGTGCAGTTGCCTTCTAAATTAATCTTCCTTAAGAAGGAAATGCAGGTATTATTTACCAGGGAGATCTAAACTTTATCTTCATATAGTCAGTGGAGCTTTATTTGGAAATAAATTTTAGAGCTTTGCTGACTTTTTCAATGTGATTTTAAAGCATGTAGTAGGTGCTCAATAAACATTTCTTCAATACATATATGCCTGAATCTGAAACTAACAGGTGTGGTAGCTGCTCCTGTCATCAGGATTGTGGCCTAATAAACCTCAGAATGCTGCTCCTTTCCTGTCTCTGGCATTCTCTAGCACTCACTATGCAGATTTTCCACAGCCTAGCTCTCTTTGCCATCAGCATCAGAAAAACACAGAGAAACATAAAAGGAATTTGTGTATCAGTTTCACTATCTGAGTTGGCGAAGTGTCACTGAAAGGTCTTTTCCTTCATCCTTTTGTCTCCCCACGGCTGAGATGGAGGAACTCCTCAAGCTATATTATATACACCAGTTTATGCCTCTACATCGCCTTCCAAGTGGCCCTACACAGGAGTTTTCAAACTTATTCGTATGGCAAAGCACCAGAAAATCCTGGTGCTCTTTATTAAATACCATGATGGCTCTTTGTGATATAACATGAAACAGGATATACTGAAGTCTGTCATACAAATTAGGAATAATTTTATTAAGAGAAAATTACCCTGTGTGTGTATATATATTTTTTAAATAAAACTCAACCAAGGGCCTGTGTGTATCACAATAAAAAAAAGATTGTATATGATCATTTAAAGGTCTTCCACTAATAATTATTCATTTGTCTCATTATCAGTGTTTACTAATAGAAAGTAATGACAGATATGAACAACTTATACAAGAAAAAATAAAAACTGAGCAAATTCTATCCATTTAGCTTATCATTTTTCAGTCAACTTGGAAAAGACCACATTTACTGGCATTGGTAAGAGACACAACCTAGGCCACTTGTGGGATACCAGAGTGCCACAGAAGCTAATTTGAGAGTCACAGCTATGACATAATCAGGAAAAAATAAAAGAGAGGGGATAGCTTCACCCCAAAAGTAGCCACTAATTATGCCCCTGCCAAACCTCTATAGAAAAGTAAACTGATCCTTTGGCCATCCAGGGGTGGGGAACCTATGGCCTTAAGGCCACATGTGGCCGTCCACATCCCTAAGCGTGGCCCCACGACCAAATCCAAACTTCGTGGAACAAATCTCTTTACTAAAAGGATTTGTTCTATAAAATTTAGATTCAGTCAAAAGTCTACACTCAAGGATCCAGAAGCTTTCCAATTATTGAATGTAGAAGGAATGGTAGAAACAAAAAAAATCACCATTAGGCAAATTCCATAGTAACTACCTACCATAGGCAAGAACCATCAATGCATGCTAAAATCAGTGAGCAAAAGTTTGATGAGAAACAGGATATTTGCACAGTCTCAGAGTACCTCTCCACAAGACAGTTACTAATCACAAAGGGAAAAATACTAATGTTACAGAGTAAAAACTGGGCAGATACCTTAACCGAGTGTTCAAAGTTAACATCATCAGTAAGACATACTGACATCAGGTACCCCCCAATATGATGCATTGATAAGTGTGCATCATCTCTTCTGTAGGATGCACAGCCAAAAATGCACAGCCTTAATCAATTCATGAGAAAATATCAGCTATACCCAAACTGAGGGACATGTTACCAAAAAAAATCTGACAAATGCTCTTCAACACTGCCGGGGTCACGAAAAATAAAGAAAGGTTGGGAAACTATCAAAGATTGGAATAGACTAAGGAGAAATGAGAATTTACCACATGTGGGATCCTGGGCCAGAGAAAAGATTTAAGTGGGAAAACTGGCAAAATTTAAGGTTTATAAATCAATAGTATTACGACAATGTTAGTTTTCTTGTTTTAGTAATTGTGTTACAGTTACGTAAGATGTTAACATGAAGAAAAGCTGTGTGAAAAGTCCCTGGGAACTGTTTCAAAATAAAAAGTTAAAACAAACAAACAAAAAGAGTCCTTGGGCCCAGGTAAATGAATTCCAGGGGTGAGAGACCTAGGAATTTGTATTTTTAAACAGCCCAAGTAATTCAGGTGCAGTCACCTGGCAGGAGTTTGAGGACCCTAATCAGCACCAGAGTTCAGAGAAGAGAATAAGAGACGGAAACAGCAATTACCTACTGAGAGCCAACTATAGCACAGGTGCTCTACTAGGCTACCAAGATGAAGAAGGGAGCGGTCAGTGTGGTAGGTTTCCTTACAATCAGAGCTCCTCTCACCTTATAAAGCGTGAATGGAATGCCTTCTGTTTTTATACAGGTGCATTCTGCATTTGTCTACTTGTAAGCAAATGTAGTATACTGTCAATTTTCCTTAAGTATAGAATTGTAACACTACACAGTGTACCTTTCCAGAGTCTTGTATATATTTCAAACAGAACTTTTTTCAAGTAAGTGTATAACCATAAGTGTATAATTAACAAATCTGTGTGTACTTATGATGGTGCAAATATTTCTTATAACTCTTTTATGGTCTTGTCTCTAAATAATGCATGATCTTTATGTTAAAAAATGTAGAAACTTAAAAAAGTAATGTTTCTATAAAAACTCTATACATAAGTACAACCTTGGTGGTAGTGGTGGTAGTAGTGGTGGTTCTTCTTCTTTTAAATATTTTCTTATGACAAATTTTTATGCTTGGAATTAGTGGGTTATAGGGTATGAACATTTTTATGGTGCTTAAATTGCATTATCACATTACCCTCCACAACTAGACAAATATCGGGTCTTTTCATCTTTAAAAAACAAAACATGTTAAAAAAGAAAAAACATAAATTATTCCCCTACTTTATTTTAACTGGCATTTCTTTAATTACTAGTACTATCCTGTAAGATTTTTTGCTATATAGAAATTATATGTATTCTAAAGGCTGGTTTAATCATAATCTTACATAATTCACTAAAGTCTTTCCATGTGACAGATCTTAATAATTTCTCTGAAAATTTTCTTCTGCAAAAATTTCTCTTTTAGCTTCTCTAATAATTTTTTAGTTTTTCACTGTATATTAATTTCTAAGCATTTATACAGATACACTCTGCTGAAGTTTAATATATTCTTAATTGTCATGATCATGACTTATTTCCAGTAGGTTTAGCCTATCATAAGAAGATAATTTATATCATGCTGTAAAAAAATGCTTTCTTTGTTCTGTTCAGTGCCACAGAAAACCAAGTCAAAGATATGGGAAATGGCCTCAAAGTAAAACATATAATATAGAAAGTTTTAAAACTGGAAAAAAGGAAACATACATAAAATATTCTTCTGTATTCATTCATAAAGTTACAAGAGAAAAATTTAATCCCTTTAAATTAACCTGAAAATTTGCAATATTTCTCCTTCCCTCCCTAGACAAAGATACTTTTAAATCTAATACAGACAAGAGAAAAAGCAACCAAACTTTAATTTCCTTCTCTTTCTGTCATTGTATTGGAGTTCTTCTAAATATTTGCCATTCCCAGATTACTAAAATAGAATGAGAAACCGCTCCTTTGTAGTGCTGATGATTGGAAAGCCCTTTAGTAGTGAAGAAAAATTCTCACGCCTGTAAGGAGGAATTAAATTAAGAGGCTGAATCTTAAAAAGATGAGACAAAACCATTGAAAAATAAAATGATTATTCTTTCCAAAGTACAATTATTTTATTCTTGATTACTTCACAAGATAAATACATATGGTAAATAGAACATAATGAAAAAAAATTTAAGCCTAAAATGTCTCTATGTCCATTTCAGATAGAAACCAGTAATTCCCTGTATATTCATGGAATATTTCGTTAAAGATTTGTCAAAATTCCAATTCTATAAAAAAGAAAATACCTGCTATTTTTCTCAATGTTAATTGTTAAAGTCCATACCCCTCCCACCTCAAAATTTCCTTTTTGTTGGTCTAGTCTTGTTAACTGCCTTTTTAAATGTTTCAATTCAATATAATAGTCTTAAGTTACATGTACATGTTGGATACACAAATACAGACATACACATAAATATATACGAAGGGACTCAATATTTTGTTTTGGTCCATTCTTTTTAATATAGGAATAGCTTTTATGTCCCTTCCAAAATCCAAAAGTAAGATTAAATCCAAATCCAAGATCCAAACCAGTATTTTTCCTTTAAGCCAAAACTAAAGGTATAAATGACCTGTAAAAACCTTTGAGAAACTGTAACAGCTAAAAATATTATGTTACTAATTTTACAGTCTCAAACTATGCCTAATGGCAATAGGCTTTTGCCAATAAATCCATTATGAAGCTGCAAGTGTGGCTCTTATTTCAATAATGCAAAGAGAACTGAAGGTAGGACCAAAAAAAAAAAAAATAAAAACACCTGTGTGAACATCTTGTTCCTTTATTAATATCCATTACTGTCAGCAACTGAAATGCTATTTTATCAATAACGCTAAAGAATATTAACAAGTTCTGCTTTAGTGGTATACAGTAGGCCTGTCAGTTTTCTCAAAGTCAAACAAGTTAAAACTAATTTTCCTATATATAACATTTTTCAAAAACCCTTCCAGACACTGTATTTTAAGATGACTATCTACCAAGTTATATGTAGTCCTCTCTCTCCACGTACAAAAGCCACACTTTCCACAGAACCATCTTTATACTTGAGTAGTTCAATCAAATGGACAATGTTGCCTTCTCTTTAAAAAACCTAAGTTCTTTCCTATGATAAACAGCCTTCCCACGGACTCTGCTACAAAGGTCTGAGCAGACCGCATTCCCTAGCATTGAAAGGTCATTGCAGAAGTGATTTTAAATAACTAATGTTCACTTACTTTTTGATTACAAAAATAGTATATTCATACTGAAGAAAAATTGGACCACATGTCAAAGCACAAACAAAATGTGAACAATTTACCAAAAGAAAAAAGATAATAAATTCAAATTAACTTAATCATAACTAAATTACATTCAAATAAAAGCATTGAGATGCAACTTTAACTTATCAATAGGCTAAATTTAAGTTAACTGATGCTTCATACTGGCAAAGGTGTGGGGAAATGTATAGCTATAGCTGTGGGAGAGAATGTAAACCGGTGCAACTTCTCCAGAGAGCAACACAGTAACAGCTATTAATATTTTTTTTAAAAATCCTTTAAAAATATCCTTTAATCCAGAAATCCCATTGCCACAGTTTACGCTATGACTAAAAACCTAAAAGTTCATCAAACTGGTATATACAGTAATATCTGTTGCAGCACTCTTTACTTAGCAAAAAAGAAAAAAGAGGACAAGGAGGGGGGAAAAAAGGAGAAAATAGTAACAAAGTATCAACAGGGAATTAGCAAAATAAATTAAGGTCTATTCATACAATAGAACTTTATGTAACCATTAAAAATACTTGTCTTTGTACTTCTCTGTTTTTTTAACTACACTTTAAGTCCTTGATTTTTTCCATTTACCAGTTTTCAGAATAATCAATTGGTTCCTTAGCACCCTCTAACTATAACCCATGAGGGATGACTTTTTTTTTTTTTTAATCTATTTTTGAAGCCCAGCCCATATCCTCTCTCCTCTCATTCAACTTCTGGTTACCCCTTTATTCCTGGAGGAGACATGTGAAATGCCTCAGAAACCAAGGGGAACAGCCCCACAGGAGAAGAGGGGAGGAGAGGAGAGGAGAAGGGAAGGGAGGGGCAGGGAGGAGAGGGATCTTGCTGAGTAAAAAACACCACACCAACACACTCCAACTGTCAATAAAAATGTATTGATCATTTGCCATATAGCAGAGCATGGGGTCTTGGACATAGAAAACCCATAACAAGTATTTGTTTAATTCATTAATGTATGAAAAACACTTAAAACATTAATATACTAATAAGCACTTTTTGTAGAGATGGAGTCTTACTATGGTGTTCAGGCTGGTCTTGAACTCCTAGCCTTAAATGATCCTCCCACCCTGGCCTCCCAAAGTGCTAGGATTACAGGCAGTGAGCCACCACACCCAGCTCTCCATTTATTTCTACTGAAGGTTAAAAAGATGTCATAGTATATACTCCAGAAGCTGAATCTTACTGTCCTCTTCCACCACCATGACTGACTGCAGCCATCTCTCTCCATACACTGTTAATGTTTACGAAATAAAATGAATATCCAAATCAGGGAATTAAGAATAGCAGTTTAAAAATTTATTAAACTCCTTGTCAGACACTATCCTAAGAATTTTAAATAATACCTTTTAATCCTCCTGATAACCATAGCAGATACGGTAACACTCCATTTTGACATCTGACAGATCAAGTTTGCCTTCGTAACTCTCCTTTTCAGAATTTTCCTGGCTATTTTCACATACTTTTTTTCTCCTAGGAAAACTTTAGAATCACATAAATATCTTAAAATATAATAGCAAGAGTCAAAAACTCTTTTAGTGTTAATTCATAACAGGCATCTAATAAATGTTTTCTGATGCTATTTTCTACCTATAATACTCTTTCCCCTCTCAGAAATCAAGAGAGGTCCTGGTTCCCTGTATATGAGAGAGAGAGAGGAAAAAAAAAAGCCAAAATAGAGTTAAAATAATTTATAGTATATTTTATAATTCAATGTCTTTAACACACATACAGAAAATATACAACAGTGTATAAAAATTGAATTGGGGATAATATTAAAAATTCTAAATTTAAGGCCCAAGCTAAATGACCCACCTGCCCCACCCCCCATTATAAGCCCTGAATTCTCTCTCATTTTCTACGTTCTACTTACCTTCTCTCCACAAAATTAGTAGTAAACTAATGGTTTCCTTTGACCTCATAATTATCTTATTTTCACTTAAGAGTTATAATAATAGTAGGTATAAGAGATGGTCAGAATTCTTCATGAAGGGTTAACTTTAACAGTCTCATTTAGAAAGCTAGAAGAGATTTAAAAAAAATAAAATTCCTTTATTTTTCTTTATAATTGTTTCATCATCTATATTTTGTTTTTTTGTAGCCTGAATCAACTAATCCTTAAAATTATCATGAACTTTTAGATCAGATGCTCATGGTTTCTGAAAGCTTTACTAGGTCCTCAGAATGAAAGAATTTCCTTGATAAAATGTAGTGCTTGAATCAGGTCTTATTTACAAACGAAACACATTAATTTGGTGGTACTGTCACGAAAAAAATAAAAGCTTTTAACAGCATCAGCTGATTATAACACATACCCCTTCACCAAGAAAAGGGTTATTAATATTTTGTTTTCTCCATTCCAAATACACTCAAATTGTTACTGGTATTTTTCTGACAGTTTTTAAATTGACTAGTTTTTAAATTTTATATGAAGAACAGCTTTGTTAGTGCTAAGAGTAAGTAACCTGTGACTAACAGGCTCCCAATAAATATTTACATCCAAAAATATTTTTCTTTTATTAGTACCTGTGATTTAAAACAAACAAACCACCTCTTAGGACCAGAGGCATCCCTAATGTTGGAAAATTACAACAGCATTTATACTTCTTTGGACTCGTTGAAAGCTCAAGAGCCTTAAAAGTTATGAAAATTCATTAATGCAAAAAGTTTATTTTTTTCCCTTTTTAAATAAAAACTGTAACTACACTACGCAATTCATTTCTTGGAAAAAGGAAGGTTCAAGTCTTAAATAAATCCAGGGCATTATGAGAATTTATTAACTTTGTTTTTCATGGAAATAATATTCATCTTTCATTGGTGAATATATTAACATTAATTAGCTTACTGCTAAATGCAACATATTTACAAAAATGACATGAATCTTTAAAAATGATTTCTGAAATAAGATGAAAAATGTTTAATATTATGTGACACAAGAATATGCGTAATTGAAAACTCTGATCTTAGAAAAAGCACATCTAAAAATTAGCTTCAATATGCTCCGTCCTGTATATATGTCATTATTGAAGAATTTCAGGGTATTAGAAATTACTGGAGTAGAGTCGATCAGTAGCCAGGTCTCTACAGTTTTCTTCTATAGGAAATTCTATTAACTGACATCACTGTTATAAATTCATTTAAAAAAACAAATCAGGCCAGATGCAGTGGCTCATGCCTATAATCCTTGCAATTTGGGAGGTCGAGGCAGGAGGACTGCTTGAGGACAGGAGTTCAAGACCAGCCTGGGCAGCATAGCAGACCCCATCTCTAAAAACAAACAAAAAAAAATTGGCCAGGGTTGGTGGTGTATACTTGTAGTGCCAGCTACTCAGGAGGCTGAGACAGGAAGATGGCTTGAGCCCAGGAATTTGAGGTGATAGTGAGTATGATTAGGCCACTGCACTCCAGCCTGCATGACCAAGTGAGACCCTGCCTCTTAAAAAAAATCATCAATACAAAAAGCTATATATGGATTTTAATTTTTATTTAGTAGATATCTTTAATAACAAAAGTAATAGATTCTTCTTATAACAAATTAAATAACAATAAATGAAGAAAAAGTTAATAATTCTTCTCCCAAATCCCACTTCATGAGATAATTAATGTTACTAGTATGGTTATTCCTCCAGACTCATTCAAATTCAAATATATACCGATATCACATCTACAAACATATACATATATAAATATACATATGCACACATATGTATGTAGAGTTTTATTTTTAATGGGTTAACATATTACTCTGCAACTTGTCTTTTTCACTTCTATCATGGCTATACCCTTCAATCAATAAATACAGAGCTAACTTAGATAATATTTATTTTGAGATAGGTCTCACTATGTTGCCCAGGCTGGACTTGAACTCCTGGGCTCTAGCGATCCTCCTGCTTCAGCCTCCCAAATAGCTGGGACTACAGGCAGGTGCCACTCTACCAGGCTAACCTAGGTTACACAGTATGGACATAACATAATTTAGTCTCCTTATAATCATACTCTCTCCTCTTGATAGAGGTTCAGACCCTTTTCAAGTGTTTGCTTCAAGGCTGCCACTGTCTGACTCCCCTTTCCCTTTAGATATCCCTCTCACTAACTCCCTCTGAATAGGCACACTGGCCTGAGCACTACAGAGGAGAAAAAAGCTTATTTTAATCAATTTCATATTTATCATTGCCTAGATAAATTTGTACCAAGAACCCAACTTCTTATACAGCAGTTTGAAGCCAATTATTTACAACAAAGATACAACTGAGAGAGAACCATAAAACACAGCCTCCATTTCTAGCTTTGCCACTAACTATTGATGTGACATTGACAAGTTACTTAACTGGAGGTCCATTTCCTACCCTAAATAATGAATTGCTTGAGCCAACAATTTCTAAAGTCCCTTTTCACTGAAGTCAATGACATTATATTGCTTAACAAGCAGACTTTATGATAGCCCAGAGAGAGGAGTTTACTAAAAGAACCTTTGTATAACTTGCACAAAGGGTTTACTAACAAATTAACTGCATGAACAATATTAAAAGAAAAAAATATTTTAACAACTCAAGAATGGAAACTATTTAAGTACCTCCACAAGAACATTGTAATTACCTATTTACAGACAAAGAATATGCTAATCACAACTATAATGGTTAGCTCATTGAAGCAGCATGTCTAAAAATCTATATGTTTGGCTCAGTTCTGATTATTACATATCTTGAAAATAATAAAAACCATTTCTTTGCAAAATGTAGTAAGTGTTGAGTGACCATCAAGTAAGTTGGGCTCGCCTTCTGCCTTAGCCAGTCTCTGCATTTTTTTTTTGTTTTTCTTTTTATTTCAGAGTACTTATGGGGGTACAAACGTTTTGGCTATATAACTTGCTTTTTTTTAGTCTTTTCAATTTTTTTTTATTTCAGAATATTATGGGGGTACAAATGTTTTGGTTACACAAATTGCTTTTGTACCGTTTGAGTCAAATTTATAAGTGTGCATATAACTTGTTTTTGTACCGTTTGAGTCAAAGTTTTAAGTGTGCCCATCACCCAGACAGTGTCCATTGCACCCATTAGGTGTGAATTTACCCATCCTCCACACTCACCCTTGATTTCCAGTGAATGTTATTTTCAGATTTTTTTTTCATCTGTAAAACTGAGAAGTAAACCAAAAGCTTCTAGGATTCATTGATTCATTCAACAGATCTTTAGCAAACATCTACAATGTGCCAGGCAGGCACTATGTTTTATACTAGAGGTACAATTGTGAAAAAGAAACATGACCGCCCTAGGCTATTCCCTTTGCTAAGATGGTATAATTCTATGGTTCTGCACCTCATACTATTTTCTAATTCAAACTGGCTCTCCTCCTAATTAGACTGAATTTAGTTAAATTTTACTATGTGTCTTTTAAAAGATTCATATATCATTCTTCACAAATATTCTGCTGCATTCTTAAAGACTAAAAAGAACATTAGTTTTCATTTTAACTGGCAGAGAAACTTGCCAAACTATGAATTTATAGAAAAGGAGTGGCAATGAGTTATTCAATATCCAACTACCTTTAGGTCATAAGCGATATTAAAATATACCTAGATTTTAATTTGCCTAATCTTCACCTTAAAACATGCAAAAAGGGAAATATAAAACTATCCCAAGAATACCACATACTGATCATATTTCTGAGGCCCAATTCTCGTGTAAAAGAAAGGAGTAAAAATAAAGGAAGCCACAGAATAAGGCTAAGGGTAAAGCTAAAATGAGTGAAGGAGAGAAAACGGTATTTGCTGTAGCCAAAAGAACTGGAAAAAGAGTACCTGGCAGTCTCCTCTGCTCACCCCACTCCATTATCAGTCTCCTATGCTTACCTGACTCCATATCAATCTTTTTTTTAAAGAGGGAAAGTATAAGCAGGGAGAGCCAGACGTTAGCCCAGTGAGCTCAACACTGAACCTCAGTGATCTGGGATGGCCGAAGTTTCCTTTCCCTTAGTAACTTTTACCAGTGTCATCTGGGTTATGTTCCTGGGGTGTCTATACTCACTGAAGATGCTGCATTATCACAAAGCCCAACAGAAGGCCCCTAAATGAAAATTCAAGGAGAAAACAAAAACCTAACCATCGCTAAAAGCACAAAGACATTTCAGGAAATATGTCAGGTATACCTGCCTCTCATTGTTAATACTGTGTGTGTATATATAAATCAGTAATACCAGGCTCATGTTGGAACAATTTCCAGTTATACAGATAAACCAAAATAGGGAACAGGGAATCTATGATATGACAACACTTTGCCCCACAAAGTATTTTTTAAGCAACAATTTTGGGATTTTAGCCTTAAATGCCTATACTTAAAAGATAGAAATAGGCTGGGCACAGTGGTTCATGCCTGTAATTCTAGCACTCTGGGAGGCCGAGGCGGAAGGATTGCTTGAACTCAAGAGTTCAAGACCAGCCTGAACAAGAGTGAGACTCATCTCTACAATAAACAGAAAAATTAGCTGGGCATGGTGACATGCGCCTGTAGTCCCAGCTACCCAAGAGGCTAGAGCTCAGGAGACTGAGGTTGCAGTGAGCTATGATGACGCCACTGCACTCTACCCGAGGCAACAGGAACATAACAGACTTCGCTTTCAAAAATTTAATCTAGGAAAAAAAGACTTTATAAACTTCCATTTCAGTTTTTTTAAACAGGAAAGGCTTTTAATACAAGTGCTTTAAATGTTTTGATGTTTCTATTTATTTCAAAAAGACCCATTCCTCCTCATAAATATGAGGGGGTGTTACTTAAAATAAATGTTTCTATACGGGTTATTTCTCTATGTTAGAGAAAAATTTCTATAAAACAATAATCAATTCCCAGCCAATTTTGTGGAAGAGTCTTACTGAATATAAAACTAACCCTCTTTCCAAGTTTTCCTACTTTTCTGGTAGTATGACTCATGAGATACATTATGAATTCTATAAGTGGCGATGTATATGCTACATTTAACATACCTTAAGTGAATAGAAAAACCAAAAATAAAAAAGAATAGAGTTATTTGTAAGCAAGGAATAAGAGTTTATGAGCAAGGAGTTGTTAACTTTTAATTACATCAGAGAGAAAAATAGACCACATTTCCTGAGGGTTAAGGAAAAAAAAAATCTATTTCAAGAGGTATCGTCATTAATGGCTGTCCTACATTGTAAATCTATAACCTTTGAGAGTCTAGGGGTGTAGGTGAGTGAAACCCTACTGTTTTTGCCTAGATTACTCAAACAGTTAATAATATAATTTGAGAATGAGTCTTAAGGTTATCAGAAATTTCTAGTCATTTGCTCATAAGTTACCTTTAAGCATTCTTGTTTATAGCAGCTTAATAGAAAGCAGCAGTGAAGTAGAAATTCTTTTTGCCTGACAGCAGGGGGTATAGGAAGAGAATTCAAATGAAGAACATATTTCACATTGCTAGAGCTGACAAATGTGAAAAATGTGCCAAACTCTGCAAGCTACAATTCTTGTAATTAGAAATGCTGAAATCTTTTCAATGGTGCTGCCCATACCGGAGTTTTTTTTTAAACAAAAACAAAGGAACTATTTTTCTTAAAGAGCAATTTTATTAGTATTTGTATTTATGGGTTTTTGTTATTGAAAAAAACTGACTATTCATATTAATTGAATAATTTATATGGATTCATAATCTAAATGGTAAAAAAACAGTACTTACACAACAGAGTCATTATTTCATATGGTTCAAAAGTAAAAAAATAAATTTACTGGGTAGAAGAGAACTATTTGTTTAACAAAGTTTTAGTCATTATCTACCTCATGCCAAGCATTGGTTACAGCAGTGAAAATACATACAGAGATAAGGCCATAACTATTTATTCACTAATTCGTTCATTTATTAATTCAAATACTTAAAATACATATTAATCACTTAATGCAAAGGCCTTAAAAGATACTAGGGATACAAAACAGTACCATTTAGCCAAGTTTCTCACTATTGGAGATGGGAGTTATCAATATGGAGAGAGACTAGAATGAATCCTTGAGTGCTGGATTTGAACTGGAATAATCAATATGACTTAGTTTAGATGCAGATCTTTAATGTAGACAAAGATATAGATATATACATATTTCCCAACCTGGTCCCTGACAAATCTGAGACCTGGGAGGGTCTGGAACCGATGATATTAATAGTAATAAGCATGCCAAGCCCTCAGATCTTATTTTTAAAATACCATTCTCCACTAAAAGGAACCAGAGCACCTCAGAAAAAAGCCCGAGTCCAGGGATGGGGCAAGGAAAGTATAAGAAGAACTTAGAACATTTTGTTACACCAAATTCTCAAAGAATGATGAGAACAAACCAAAAAGACAAAGGAGCAGTTTGCAGGGACTCCCACTGGCCAAATCTGAAATAATTTAAGTATCAAAATAATTAATGACAATAATGGATTATAACTCACTGAATAAAATAAGAATCTATAAGCTCACACTAATATAAATAAAAAATAAAGAAGACAGAGAAGCACTTCCCTATAGTAGAATGCCAACTAATAAATATGGAAGAATGGAATGATGGATACTATAACTGTTGGGTGAATGTTTGATCAGGAACACAAGATATTTACAGTGTCAAAGTATCTCACCACAAATTACACATTAAGTACAAAGGGAATAGTGGTACATTTACAGTGTTAAAACCTGGTGGATACAACTTAACCAAGTGATAAATCACTCCTATTTGTACAAACTAAAATCATGTGCCTACTAATATGACACACTGAGAACAGAACAGCAGAACAGCAGAAAACCTTTGTGGTTTTCTGGCCAAACTGCAAAAGCTCAATCTAATCAAGAGGACACATTACACAAACACAAAGTGAGGGATATTCTTCAATATAATTGATTTAAACTCTTCAAAAAATGTTAAGGTCAAGAAAGAAAAAGAAAGACTAAAGAACTGTTCCACCCTAAAGAAGGCTAACATGAAAAGAAAATTAAACAGAATGTGTGATCCTGGATTGGATACTGGACTGAGAAAAAAAATAGCTATAAAAGATACTATTGAGACAATGAACAAATTTGAATACAAATTATGGATTAGAAAATAGTATGTCAACATTAAATTTCCAAATTTTGATAAGTGTCCTGTGTTTTATTGTAAGAGAATATTCTTGTTCTTAGGAACTACATATAAGGTATTTAGGGGCAAAAGGGTACAACTCATTTTCAGCTGGCTCAGAAAAACATAATGTATATAAAAAATTTAAAATTTAATAAATTGGTAAATCTGGGCATATGACATATGGGATTTCCTTGTACTGATCTCATAACTCTTCTGTAATTTTTAAACTATATTAAAGTAAGAAGTTATAAACGAACAAAACAACACTATGATCAATTCATTCATGCATGCAATCATTCAGTCAACAGTTAAGATTTTACTATATGCCAGACAATGGACAAAGAGATGAGGAGAGCATAGATTTCTACCTTTGAGGATATCTTAGTCTTAAGAGGATGCCTTTCAGAAAAACAAGTTGCAGAATTACCTTGTCACTATTCTCTTTTAATGCCAAACTATTTCATGAGGAAAATATATTGTATGTAATGTATTGTGAAGAACACTTTTCCCACTGTACCAGAAGATATGCAATAAATAATCCTAAAAGTAAACAGGTCTATCTCCTGAGAAACAGAACTTCTGTTTTTTTGTTGTTGTCGTTGTTGAGACAGAGTCTCACTCTGTTGCCCAGGCTAGAGTGAGTGCCGTGGCATCAACCTAGCTCACAGCAACTTCCAACTCCTGGGCTCAAGCGATCCTTCTACCTCAGCCTCATGAGTAGCTGGAACTACAGGCATGCACCACCATGCCCAGCTAATTTTTTCTATATTTTTAGTTGTCCAGCTAATTTCTTTCTATTTTTAGTAGAGATGGGGTCTCGCTCTTGCTCAGGCTGGTCTCAAACTACTGAGCTCAAACGATCCTCCCACCTCGGCCTCCCAGAGTGCTACGACTACAGGCATGAGCCACTGCGCCCAGCCCAGAACTTTTACTTTAAAAAAAATGTGTTGGTTGTAATATAATCTATAGTGTAATAACTTAATAGAGAATTCAGGGGAAAAAGTATGACTTGCTTTATTAATGTCAAATATTATTTTTAAATGCTAAATTAATAATTTACTATGGTGATTTAAAAGAACAGTAAGATGGTAATGATCAGAAACAACAATGAAAAGGTAAAATCATTTGTGAGGTACACGGCTTTTAGGTGTTAACTAGAAAGAGTGATAATACCCAGGAAAGAGGTGAGTACAGACATAGACTAAAAAGATAGAACTCAAGAAATATACTCGAGTCTTTAACATTTGTTGAATCCTTACAAATAGGAAAAATTCTTACTTTACAACCATATTGGGTTTTTGAAAAGCTTAGCAAAATGGTAGTGACATCTTTAAAAATTAAAGTACCAGCCTAAACAAGAGAGAGACTCCGTCTCTACTAAAAATAGAAAAAAAATTAGCTGGACAACTAAAAAACATATAGAAAAAATTAGCCGGGCATGGTGGTGCATGCCTAGTCCCAGCTACTCAGGAGGCTGAGGCAAAAGGATTGTTTGAGCACAGGAGTTTGAGGTTGCCGTGAGCTAGGCTGACATCATGGCACTCTAGCCCAGGCAACACAGTGAGACTCTGTCTCAAAAAATAAAATAAAATAAAAATAAAGTAGACGTTCCACACATGAGTGAGATCATGCAGTGTTTGTCTTTCTGTGCCTGGCTCATTTTACTTAACATAACGTCCTCCAGGTTCACCCATGTTGCCACAAATGACAGGGTTTCAGAAGAGAGGTGAGTTAGCAATGGGAGCAGAGGAAAAAAAGAGGACTATCCCAGAGAGAAGGTTCCCTGGCCCAAGGATAGCCATATTTTGGTGACAAGTATGGCCTTAATATAGAGAAGGATATAGCCTAGTGCCATTAAATATCTTAAATTTTTATTTTTATCAAAAACATTTTTCATAGTTTTAAAAGTAGTTCCTCAGGCATATAACGGAGGGGAAAAAAGTGGTGCCCTGTTCTACCTTTCTCCAGCATCAGTTTGAACTATTTCAGCTCCCTCTAGATAACATGCCTGTAACTGCTTTTTAAAATTTAGTATCTCAAACATTACATATTGATGTCCTATCATAGATGACATGGATTTAGCTCTCTTACAGCATTTCTCTTACCCCTTTTCTTTTTTTTTCTTTTTCCTGGTACCTGGAATGCGGCTACCCCCTTTCTTAATATAGTTACATCACAAGTGTTGGCTAAATCAATATTTGGTGTTTTGTATTATGACTATGTAAATATTATTTTCAACTGAATCACTTAAAGAATGATGACTGAATTTTCTTTCTTGAAAAAAAGTTTCCTTGTAATTAGCTGCCTCTTTCTAAAAATTTGCTTAGCTTTCTATGTATTTTCTTAACAAGACATGAGGATAATTTCAGTTGACATATCTGAGGATCTACTATGTGCACAAACTGTGACACTCAATAATTAGTGAACAAAACCAACAACATATTCCCCCACCTCACAGAATTTAGGGTCTAGATTATATAACCAACTGAGAGAACATTAATTCATCCCAAACTCTAACAGGAACATCTCCTAGTAGTCAAATATTAGACAGCCTAGTTTTCCTCTAATTGTATCTTCTTTTATCTCCTATCACCATTTTACTTTCCATCTCCTTGCCTTTTTAAATCTATTTTTTGGAAGATAGTTGCAATTTTATTTCCCAACACTTCTACTGAATTAATAACCTTTTAGATACCCAAGATCCTTTATTTTCTTTGAATGATGCCAGCTAGAGCATCCCGATATTCTCTTACAGACAGTGTCTTCCCTTATCTCTGAGGATTTTAATTAGTTTTGAAATGTCTTGCTTCTACATTGTTTCTGTTCATTTCACATTCATTTCCCCCCCCCCCATTTTAGTTTTTGTTACAGACTTTCCTCTAACATGTCTGTTCAAGTTACAAGTGAGACAAAAAAATAAGCTGTAGCTGTGTATAGATGGGTAGAACTAACTAGTAGATTTCATCATAGTTATAGGATAAAACATCAAACTAGCTTTTCCACTGGGGAGCCTACTGTTATTGCATATAGATCTTCTTTCTTTAGCTGTTCCTTTTCCCTAGAGAGATATCTTTCATTCTCCTGTCTGTGTTTGTTGGGGGCAGAGGGAGAGTGGTAAACCTAGTAGCCTTCTGTGTGTTAGCCAAAAGAAGGCAAAAAGTATTAAAACTCAGTATGCAGACTCTGATTTGATCCTATTAAAACCTAAGTCAGACTATGTTATTCCAACTCATTCTAAGTAAAAGTCAAGTCCTCACCATGGCCATAAGGGCCCTATGTGATCTCCATTACCCACTCTATGCCCCTTCATTACCTCTAACCTCATCTCTTGCTCCCCTCCAACCACACTAACCTCCTTGCTTCTCCAGGCTTGTTTCTACCTCAGGGCTTTTGCTAGTCATTTCTCTGCCTGGAATACTCTCGCCACCCCCCTGCCACTATTCCTTTTCTTCCAGGTCATTGCACAAATGAGTCTACTCTGCCACCTCGTTTTAAACTACAACCTCTTCTCCTAGTACTCCCAACAACCCTTACCCTATTTTCTTTTTCCACATTTGTCACCTTCTAATATACTATATAAATCACTTTATTATGTCTACTATTCATTGTCTATCTCCTCCCATGAGCAAAGAGGTTTTTGCATCTGTTTTGATCATTAGTGTATCCCCAATACCTATAACACTGTTAAGCACATAATAGACATTCACCCCTGTACTTACCTGTACCCAAACAGTTCTAGAAAATACACACTTCTGGTCTTCTGCTAGAGTGAGGAAAGGGCAGTAACCTGCCAGCATAGAGTAGAAATGGGAGTCCAGGAATCTTACTCCTCCTCATAAAATTTTCCAACAATTCTCCTGTTTTTAGCTCCACAACACAGCCACCTGCAGAGATATCTGATACCCCAAATATCTGTGGCTTTGGAGGGCTCTGCTCTTCAACTACCTTATTTGCTTCCACCCTGCAAATATTTACTATTCCATCTTCTCTCCTCTGATGAGTAAGTTAGTACAAGTACATCTAACTTTCTGGCTTCTCAATTTTGTTCAACTTTCTTCTACTGTTTTCACCTTTCCATTCTATTCCAGTCATTTTAGTGGGATTTCAAAGGGAAGCAGGAAGGAGCCATGTGGTCAATCTACCATATATACTTATACTGCTGATTATTTGAACTCTATAACTACCTCCCTGTCTTCACATTCCCTTGCTCTCCAAGAAACCTCCTGATGATTACAACTTTTCGCACAGCTATACTCCTGTGTTAGACAGAAGCCTAGGCCTATACTTGTTCCTTTTAGCAGGCAGTACTATATACACATTGGTCCATAGCCTTGGTAGATTATCTCCCCAAAAGAGATATCAACTCAGGATGCCAACACACTCTCAGACTAAAAGTCATACTACATTAATGTTATCTTGGAAGCCTCTTGGAGATAGCCAGAAAACCTTTTTTACTCATTTATCCATTATGCTCAGTATTTTCATGCTATAAATTTCAATTGAATAGAGCTAGATTAAGAAAAAAAGAGGGAGGCCTAAAAAAAGAACTAGAGATTAATATAATAGATAGGCAAGCAGGCAGATGGCAGACAATTTATGATAAACATATAATCTGCCATTTGCTGAGGATATAGTCACTTTATACCTGCCAGATTATCAGTCCTCATACCAACCCTATATTCTATTATCCCATTTTAGAAATCAAAAAAACTGAGACTCAGGGATCTTATTTCACTGGACTAAGGTCACAGAACCAGTTGAGATATAAAGTCAGAACTGTCAATTCTGAAGTTCATGAGCTTTAGTCTTTATTCTATATCATACTGAGGTTTTTTGTCTGTTTTAGAACCAGGGCCTTGCTATGTTCCCCAGGCTGGAGTGCAATATCTACTCACAGGCAAAATCAAAGTACCCTACAGCCTTGAACTCCTGGGCTCAAGCCACCTTCCCACCTCAGCCTCCAGAGTAGCTGCGAGTACAGGTACACGCCACCATGCTCAGTTACACTCAAAATCTTTTTTTGTTATAGAGATGGTGTCTCACTCTATCACCTAGGTTGGAGTACAGTGGCCCAATTATAGCTCACGACAGCCTCAAACCCTTGGGTTCATATGGTTTTTCCACCTCAGCCTCCCAAGTAGCTGGGACTACAGTTGCATGCCACCTGCTATATCACACTCTTTTTAAGTATCAATTAAGACAATTTAAAATGCAAAATGAATTCATTCTAGTCTGATTTCAACAGTATGGTAATTGATGATAACACTTCAAATGTTTCTAAAAGTTCCATTACTAATTATGATAATTATAATAAACATAAGAACATATTGTCCATTTAATTTGATATTCTGTCCCAAAATAGCTAGTGGCAACAACAGATACTGTGTGGTAGGAAACAACTGCTTCTATGACACCATCCTCCAAAACTTAGGAGCAAATCCCTAATATATTCTCATTTTTCCTTAATACCCTACTATGTGCCTGTTCTCCACTGTATTGTGTCTATCTCATCAAGCTCATATCTATACTAGCCCTAAAACAAAGTCTAGCTGTGTCAGGGTGGAAAAGGCCCACTATCTCCAGTTGCTGGAATCTCAGGCACATTATCACTAACTTCTCATGGGAAAAGGGCAAACATTGCCTTTAAGTTCAGAGAAGGAAAATTAAAAACAGTGAGCAGCCATACCTGGATTAGTAATGAATGACAGCAACACAGCTTGGAACTATTAGTTTCATCTGGGCCGGAAGGAATCTCAACAGAGGAATTTTGGGCTACAACTCTGCTGTTTGCTAAGAATTTTGAAAATTAAACTCTGATCCACTAAAAGTGGAATGTGCCTATGCAGATCATAGTACTGCGTAGGCCCTTGCAGCCAAAGGTTTATATGAGATCTAATAAAGGACATGTCAGAATAAATTTTTCAATTTTTCCATTTGAACTTGATAAAAAATGACAGTGGTGGAGCTCAAAATATTCATACCTTGGAGCTGCCAAACTAAATAATTCAATATCTTTTTGAATAGAAAAATCTTTTCCCTCAGGACATATTTTTCAAAATACTAAATGTTCTGTTAGTTTAGCTCTCCTCTTGTAAGCAGCTGCATTCTTTCTGCTGAAACTGGAGAATGATGGTCTTGCCTCTCCTATAATTGGAGAAAAATTCCAGTCGCATTAGGTAGGAAGCATTCAAATCACATACCTTTACAGCTTATAAATGATGGCACTCTTAATATTATGTGAAATTTGACTTAGTCAAAATATCCTCAAAAGGTAGAGAGAAAAAAATGTTTTAAAATAAAAAGGAAGAAAGCATTTCACACTGCAAAATTAAGCCAGTCATCTTTTCAAATTTTGTTTAACTGAGCATGGAAGGCATTTAGCAATGAAATAAGATTAACTGTGAAAATCAGAATGCCCTGGTATAATGAAGACTTGGTCTTTGTCTTAAGAAGTACAGTGACATAGCACTACCAGCTGTTACATAATAATGATTTCCATGTGCCAACCCTGCAAAGGTTAAGGCTCATTATTAGCTAAAATGTTGCTTTTGAAATAGTTGAATTTTTTGGTTACTTCCATATATATTCTCCTAATGAAGGTAATACATTTTTCTATTTAGGCATAAGATTTAAGAACATAATTTCAGAGCTTTCAAATATTAATTGTTTAAATCTATCATTTCTTTTTTTTTTTTTGAGACAGAGTCTCACTCTGTTGCCCAGGCTGTAGAGTGCCATGGCATCAGCCTAGCTCACAGCAACCTCAAACTCCTGGGCTCAAGCAATCCTTCTGCCTCAGCCTCCAGAGTAGCTGGGACTACAGGTATGTGCCACCATGCCCGGCTAATTTTTTACATATACTTTTAGTTGTCCAATTAATTTCTTTCTATTTGTAGTAGAGACGGGGTCTCACTCTTGCTCAGGCTGGTCTTGAACTCCTGACCTTGAGCTATCCACCCGCCTCGGCCTCCCAGAGTGCTAGGATTACAGGCGTGAGCCACCGCGCCTGGCCAAAATCTATCATTTCTAACAAGTCTTAACTAGGTCCTAAAACCTGGCACTTAGGTATTGGGAGCTGTATTTCTTTTAGCTACTTTCCTTTCTACAATAAGGTGCGAATGGCAGAAGGTGATGGTAGGAGAAAAGAACAGGGGAAGGAGGTGAAAAAGTCTATATGTGGTTCCTTGTCACATAATGCAACCCTCAGGAGTTGGTACAAAAACACTAACTCAGAAAGTTTCTATGACAAAGAAGCAAAAACTATTAATAATTTATTGCTTTCAAAGTTCTTTGTTTTGCTTTATATCTAGTAGAAGCTCCCTAGTTAAAGGAGGGGGAAGACCCCTCTCTTCTTGGCAGCCACATCTCCACTAGTAGTCCTGAGGCTCCCCTAATATCCCTAGACAAGTTTGAAGATGATTCAGATTGAATCATCCCACTTCCCCAGGACACACAGATAATTGTTAGGACTCTAGAAAAGCTACCCTCCTAATCCCCATAATCTTGTTCATACCAAGCAGTTGGGTACACCCATTTATTTCCTTAACATTCAGGTTTCAGAGTACAGTATTTTCTGGATAAGAGTAATATCAGCTGTTTACAATGGAAAAAAAGAAAAACGAAACACTGAATCACTAAATTCAGTCTCAACTACAGAATTCTCCACTAACCAACTCAAAGGAAAACACGGAAGCCCACTATCTCATTACCTTTAAAACAGAAGGGTCTGACTAGACTGGTAGTGTCCAAACTATACTCCTTAAAGCCCAAGGAATCTCCAAGATAGGGATTCTAGAGCTCTAGCTTCTATGATTCAGCCTTGTAAAGGGATGTACAAGTCAGGGAAATAAGAGTTATAACAACTAGAGCTCTTTCAGTTTTTCTCCTTTTTATAATCTGTGGTCAACATCTCTTGCATACATTACTACATATTTTCGTTTCCAGAGAAAATTTTATGTTTCAAGGCACAAAAATGTTGATGAGAGCTTCTTTTCTGAACAGCCAAATACCGTGGCCTGCCACTAACTTCATTACTCAGACACAGAAAACAAGTTAACAAAGAGTATTCTTTCTACCAAATAACTAATTGTAGATGGCATTCTAAAGCAAAATTTCCTCAGATCCTATTCATTTCTTTATTACACTTAATATGATTTGTATATGAATATATATGATATATATTTGTTTTTCTCATGGGAAAAGACCACAGATGCTATATTCAGTATTGTATAACCAGAGCCCACACATGCCAGGCACTCAATTCATGTTTATTAATATGTATATGGCATTGTATTATCTGTGCTCCATGCACTAACCCAGGATTGGTCACCAGTGGTAAAAAAAAAAAAGAAAAAAAAAGAAGAAAGAAA
>CAUYRT010102308.1:0-116796 GCA_963574885.1 Lepilemur ruficaudatus
CACCACATCGCTCAGACGTGGGTTTACCCCCCACCCCCTGAATCAGTAGTTTTTAGTTTAGTACCAATTTACTTGATTACATCCTACCAGCTAATCAGTGCCTATCATGCATGCCCTATAGCACTTTTAAGATATGCTAAAGGGAAAGCTTTAAAGCCACAGGTACTTACAGAGAAAATTATTGCATAATCTTATCTATGTTAAGGAAAGGTAGACAACTTATGTGGATGAAAAAATCTGTATTATTAGATCTACACTAAAATGATTTTCGCATGTTGCGTGCATTATGTAGTCATTTAAGCCTGAGAACATTTTTCATGTGATGAGGACTGGAATGTTAAAGGCCAGTCTTTACTTTGCTGATTTTCACTTTTAACACTAATCTAACTTTAATATATGATTTAACCCTATCTAATGCTTAATTTGGCACTTTGGATTGTCACTGAGAGGGAGATCTAGGACCACAGAACACTTTTTTCGGAGTCTGAATTTGAAGGAGGGAAAATTTGTCCTCCAGAGCTCTTTCAGGTATTCAACTTGATATGTTCACTGGTGATGTTGGAATGTTGCACCCTGAGTAATGTAATGTCATAGCTGTTATATAGGTTATTAAAATTATTATTGCATATTAGGTAAATTAGTTTTAAGAACATTGAGCTTATTAGAGATTTTAGTTTTATGTAAATACATTTGAGTAATGAGTACTATTGTACCAATTTTTCTTTGAACATTCTTCTTGGTTACTTAGTTCCTAAGAAACTATTTTTTTAATCTAAAAATAAATTGTATTTTTAGATGCTTAATCCCATGGGGGAGAGGAACACATTTTGCATTAGTTGTCTTTAATTTATTAAACAATTCTGTAATGTGCTCTGTGCATAGATCATGAAAACCACTGGCACGCATTTTTCTGACCTCACAACATAAGCTGCACTCCTGTTGCAATTCCAGAAAATGTGTTTATAACGATTCCAGCAATAATAGTCTTGTGACTAAATAAGAAACAGAAGCTAAAACTAAGAACCAAACAGACACCTATCGGTTTCCATGAGTTTAATCTGATTAAAACATGACTCTCAAAAACATTAAATACAATGTCATGTCAGGGAGGTGGTATATGAAAAATATAGCTCATGACAGGAAGTTGTTATTAGATCAACATTACCAGTGAATCTGTTATGGAAATTTCCCTTTAATTTAGTTAAGGTTCCCCTATTTTTCACCTCCGGTGCATCAGTATACCTTTCAGTTTTAATGTTAAATATGCAATTTTCAGTTCAAGGAAAGGCAGTTTTTCTACTTTTAAATACCATACCTCTTTATTGTTACCACTAATCAAACAGATTATACATGAGCTAGCTCTTGACTGCAACCAGGAAAACCAATATGCAGAGTAAGAGAGAATCCATAATGGTCATTGGCCAACAGGACCTAAATACAACAAACCTAAAGGCAACCACTTGGCTTTAACAAAGACAAGCAATGTGAAGCACATCAACTTTGTTGAACCCTAAATTATTGAATTTAAAAATAGTAATGATTTGATGCAAAAAATTTGACAACTTCCTGTCTAACTTCATCAAATTCACACCATCTTTACTGTTTACTTTGATGAAATAGGGGTAAAATGTTAGTCAGCATAACCTGTATATTTGTAGCTAAACTGCAAGTACTCTAATTTTTTAACAGTTCAGAAAACATTTTTTACAAAAGAAATATTTTTACAAGGCAAGATTATTTGGCTGACTTACATTAATGAAACATTTTGGCACATGTAAAAGATTTCATCAAGCTATTACAACCACCCCCAAAAAATCTTGGTTTCCATTTAAAATGTCACCAATGTGGAAAAAATACCATCAATCAAATTGCATATCTTCTAACTGAAGAGAACAAAAAAAAGTAAAGAAAAGTGAAATAAACAGTGAGCTTTCAGTGCATTTTTGGCTTCCCTTAAGGAATTTGGACTTAGATATGGTCAGTTATCTGTGGCCTTAAGATTATCTTTTTTGTCTTTGTTCCATTGTACGTTTTCATCTTCACAGGAATAAATCCACTAAGCAATATTCCTAACTCTATGCTCTTCTAGCTAGATCCTAGGAATGCTTCAGTTCTTGTGAATGAGAACAGTAAAAGAAATTAATTTTCTGAAGAAACACAGGGATAAAACTTTACAACAAAGAACTACAAAATTTCATGTCATTATTCTTTTCTTCTCTCTTTAAAATAATTCTCAAGGATTTGATGGAAACAAAGATCCCCTTCTCAGTAAACTTAAGTATAAGTCCTTCTTAGGAGTTTAATCCAGGAAGAAATCTGTATGCAAGTTGCCTGGAAAAGGGCTAAATTTTAGTAGCTAAGGGTTCCAGTGCTGTTTCTGCAACCTGCAGGATCTTAGGCCTTTTTCTTTGTATCAGGACTGCTTCACCTTTGAGGTAGGCCCAGTGTCCTAGCCCCTACTCACAAAGATATTCAGAACCCATCCGCTCTGTTCTCATACACGCACAGAGTGGAGAGATGGTTCATGTTTCTATTATCTACCTTTAGGAACATTCAGCTTAATTTCATCGTGCACCTGGTATGGAAAAAAATATCTAAACCACTTCAGAAAATCAAGGTTAAACATGAAAATATTGGAAGTTTGGCATTGAATGTGCTAGCATGCTTACAACTCTGTAATAAAATCATATATGTATTATCATATAACACATTCATACTAACATTACCCCAATATCTTCTAAAAGTTTCTTCCCAATGATTTATTTATAGACCAGGTCAGAGATCCCTATAATATAATAATAATCCCAAAACCAATAGCAATACTTAAGTAAAGTGGTAGTGAATATTCTCAAAACAATTGGGCAAGCAAAACATAATTATATTCAGTTAACGTGTGAAAGTGTACTGAGAGAGTAAGTTATCTGTGCAAAGTCAGGCCACTTTTAAGTGGCAGGTAGAAGAAAAGCCCAGGTTTTGGCCCGGTGCTGTGGCTCACGCCTGTAATCCCAGCACTCTGGGAGGCCAAGGCGGGAGGACTGTTTGAGCTCAGGAGTTAAAGACCAGCCTGAGCAAGAGTGAGACCCTCGTCTCTACTAAAAAAAAAAATAGAAAGAAATTAGCTGGACAACTAAAAATATATAGAGGAAAAAAAATCAGCCAGGCATGGTGGCACATGCCTGTAGTCCCAGCTACTTGGGAGGCTAAGGCAGTAGGATCGCTTGAGCCCAGGAGTTTGAGGTTGCTGTGAGCTAGGCTGATGCTACGGCACTCTAGTGTGGGCAACAGAGTGAGACTGTCTCAAAAAAAAAAAAAAAAAGCCCAGGTTTCTTGGTATATGGTCTTTGTACTCTACCGTCAACAAAGGAATATTCTGTTTTATCTGCAGTTGAGAGGATTATTTTACTCAGAAGTTATAGGGTTACTTTTGCTGTCAAAAGTTACCTCAATGTAGGAGGCTTTATTTTAGCTCAGGTGCTATGGTTGGTTGAGGGTAATCCGAAAGGCTATATTTAACTATCCCTATTTTTCTAGTTTGCATACTCAAAATGCCGGCTTTGGTGATTTAAATAATCAAGGGAGCTTCATGGGAAGTTAACAAGTTCCCTGACTCTTCCTCCTTTTTGCCAGGCAGCCAGAAGTTACAAATTAGGGAACAGGAGAGCTGTGAGTGGAATACTGACCTTCTGGTGTGAGACAAGTGAACAGTGAAAATGTGACAAGCTTGGATCTCATTTCTTAGAGATAATTAGCTTATCTCTCGTGTCCAACCCCTTTTACTTTTTCTGAATTTCTCTGAGGAACATCTCAGCATTTCAGGTCCCTTTCCTTTTCTGGCTTCCACTGTCACTAAGTTCCTGGCCTACCTGAGAGGGTGAATAGCGTTATCCTATAGGGTAGATAATGCAAACCAAATAGAGGCCGACAGGATAGAGGGTCTGAGATGCCTGGGAAGACTTCTCCTTGTCAAGCTAAGGGAGAGGGCTTTCTGTTTGGAAGCAGCTGAAATAGAGTGAGGCATTGAACACATGTTTACAAATCAAAAGAAGGGTCTTCCAGGGACAGAGCATGGACTAACATGCTGCCTAGTTTAACCTGCATGTCCGTGGGCAGAGGATAGACAGGTGACAGTAATCAAAACAGGAAGTTAGCATGTTCTGGAAAGTGTGATTATAGAGACAGAGCTCTTTATATTAGTAATGATAGATAATGTTTATAAAGTGCCTCATAAATTATTTGTATCTGCATGACCTCATTTGATCCTCATAGTAACCTGAAACTGTAGATGGGCATGAACAATCTCCTTAGGTTCAGAAAAGTTTTGATTTGTCCACATTACCCCTTAGGAAATTTTAGAATCAAGACTTGAACCCAAGACTTCTAATGTAGGATATGGCTTTGTTTCTCAAACAGGATGCATTTTTATTTCTCTTTTCTTCCCTCCTCTCTCTCACAAAAATGTATGCCATGCACTGTGCAGGCACTGGGTAAACAATGGTGAACAACATAACCCTATTCCTTACCTTTGTGGGGCCTAGTCTACATGTCTTAGGATTGTGCTGATTAATAAGGTAGGACCAGCCAATCTATTGAGTTGGCTATTGAGCACTTCTGACATGTGGCTAGTTGGGATTGAGACGTACAATAATTTTAAAATATACACTGAATTTAAAATATTTAGTTGAAATAAAGAATGTAAAATGTGTCATAATTTTATATAGATTATATGTTGATAGTATTTTAGAAATTTTGAGTTAAAATGTTATTAAAATTAATTTCACTTTTTTCTAGTGGTTACTAGAGAATTTTAGTGGCTATTAAAAAACTGAAAATTGTATTTTTCACTCACATATGTGGCTCACATTTCCATTGGATAGCAAGCCGTGACCTATGGGAAAGTGATTTCCTAGGGTGCATTCAGCCTTTTGGTACTTCTGTGGTTACATTTTTTATGTTGAAACATTTGGATCATTTGAATTTGTCCTCGTGCATGCTGGTCTGCATCTCGATTTATTTTTTCTCCAAATTGACTCAACACCATTTATTGGGTTCTTCATCTCAGATTTGAGAGACTACCTTTATCATATGCCAGCTCCTTATATGTACTGTATTTATTTCTGGACTTTGTCTTCTTTTCTATTGTTCATGTCAATATTTGAACCAGTATTATGCTTTCTATTTTGAAATTTTAAAATATTCTTTAATGTCTGCTAGCGTTAGTCTCCATCTCCAATTGACTTTTTCTCCCCTAAAGTTTATTTGGCTATTGTTTTTTTCATTGTCTTTAGCTTAAAATATTAGAATTGGTAGGTCCAGTTGAAAATAAACCAAAACACCTTTTAAAAAAATTGTGATCAAGGTAAACTATCTCAAAGAGAATTGATGTCTTTCTGTATTGACTCTTCTTATCCAAGGAGATGGTACAGCTTTCCATTTATTCAGGTGATCTTTGGGATTCTTTCAGTAGTACTTTAACATTTTATTCATAGAGGTCTTACTCATTTCTTAAATTTGTTTTATGTAATCTTTTCTTTAAATGCTGAGATATATGCATATATACACATATATGTGTATATATACATGTGTGTGCATATGTATAAGAACATATTAATTTGTGCTCTGTAAACTTACCAAATTCTCTAATTGTAAAAAATAGATTTTTGGTTGATGGTCTTGAGCTTTCTAATCTTATTTACAAATATTTATCATTTTATTTCTTTCTTTCTGGTTTTTATACCTTTGACTTTTTTCTCATCTAATTCTGTTGGCTAGTACGTGCAGTACAATGATAAATGGTAGTGTTGATAGTCTCTTTTTCTTGTTACTGACTTTAATGTTTCTTCCTAAGTATGATGGTGGTTTTTCAGTTGCATTGGACATATTTTATTATAGTAAAAAAAAAAAGTTCATCTTTCTATTTTAAAAATAAAAATTTTGTTCAATTTTTATTTTATTTATTTATTTATTGGTTTATTTATTTATTTTTAGAGACAGGGTCTCCTCTGTTGCCCAGGCTGGTGTGCAGTAGCAGAATCCTAGCTCACTGTAACCTTGAACTCCTGAGCTCAAACAATCCTCCCCTCTCAGCTTCCTAAGTAGCTGGAACCACAGGCATGTGCCACCATGCCCGGCTATTTTTTTTTTAAACTTTTTGTAGAGAAGGAATCTCGCTATGTTGCCCAACCTGGTAACATAAAACAATTCAATAGGAGTTGAATATATGCACAATTTTATAGAAATTGAGGCCCAACCTCAAACTCCTGGCCTCAAGCAAATAACCGCCCCCTCACCCTGCCTCCCGCTTCAGCCTTCCTTCTGCAGTCTTGGGATTATAGGTGTGAGCCACCACACCCAGCAATTCTTTAAAAACATCATGAATAATTGTTAAATTTGGTTAAATGCCTTCTCGTGAGCATGTGATTTTCTTCTCTTTTTAGAGCCATTAAAATGATGAATCTATTAATAATCAATTGACTTATTAATATCGAGCCTTGCTTATATTTTTGGGAAAAGGACCCCTGTTCATGATATCTTACTCTGTTTTCACTTCCTGCTGGATTCTGTTTGCTAATATTTTATGTAAGATTTTGGCATTTATTTACACACGAGATTAACTTGTGTATTGGTCTTATTACCCTCACTTTATGAAGATGAAAGAATTCTAAAGTTCTTCCCACCACATATTACTCTATGCCAGTTTAAATAGAAATGGTCTTACCTGCCCTTTAAAAATTTGGTAGAATTTCCTTGGGAAACCATGTGAACCTAATGCCTTATTTGGAAGGTAGGGATAGTGGTGGTGATGTGATGTTGGATTTTTTTTTTCAGTTCTCTCTATCTCTTATGGAAATCTGGTTTTTTAGATTCTCTACTTCCTCTGAGATAGGCATGTTAAATATTTTTTTCTATAAGATTGTGCATATATGTGTATGTAGTTCTTTTGATGTTTGGAAGGTTTTTTTTTTATATTAGTTACTTTTATAGTTATACCTTTACATGATAACTTAGGTTCTCTAATTCTTGAGATAGTATCTGTTAGTTCTATCTAGTGAACAATGATAAAATTAATGTGTTCTCAGTTCCGTGTTCTTTGCTGTTTCACTACTTCTTATTTTAGCCAACAGCACTGTCTTTCATATTTTTTATCTGTATGCTCTTTAAATATGCGTATGTTTCTATTGCTTGATTTAGTTTTAAATTATATTCAAAGACTCCCAGCTATTATGATTAAGGCAGTGAATGAGTCCACTCCAGGTCCAAAATTTCTTTTAGTTTTCCCTCCACAGTTGTATTATATCTACATGGTCAGAGCAAATACCTCTTATGTTCTATTTTGCCATCCTGATTCCCTAATTGACTTTGGTTTTACTTCTGTGGTTAATTGTATTTGCTGGAAGACTTCTGCTTCCAACCAATATGAAGTAAAAGGGACTGGATTTACTTTTCCATCTGAAACAAACAAAAAATGGGCAAAATACATGAAAAAATATGATTTTCAAGACTCCGGGTATCCAGCAGTGAAGGACATTGGTCACTGAGAGAAGTGAACAAAATGAGGTGGGCCCTATGACCTCCCCAACTTAATGTCTTCAGGTAACTTTCTAAGGCCTTGGTGCTAGGAGACAGGCCCTTTGATTTGAGGAGATGTAGGTAAGCATCTGGGTAAATAAAGAAGACTGGAATAAAGAGAGATCATGCAAGAGAGAATTCCAGAAATCTTCAGAGCATCCCATTCGAATATTCACACGAATACAGATCAGCACTTGCATGCTAGGAAACTCTCAAGGCTGGAGAAAGAACCAACTGAGAAGGTTAAAGGGAATAGTGCCCATTGCTCACTAAAGGCCAGAAATAGTACCTGCTCCTACCAGCCAGAATAGGAAACATCATGATTTGGTCATGGCTGTGGGCTCAACTGAGGTTCAGTGGGGGAAGGATCTGTTCCAAGATCACATGATGGTTGGTAGCATATAGTTCTTCATGAGCTTTAGTTTCTTGCTTGCTGTTGCCCAGAAGCCACCCTAATTTTCTTGCCACGTGAATCTTCCCAAAGCCAGCAAAGGGAGAGAGCTTCCTGGCAAGCTAAGGTGATAGAATCTTATGTAATGTAGACTTATACATCCTGACACCTTTACTGTATTCTGTAGTTTAGAAGCAAAGAGTTGATCCTACCTCTACTCAAATGGAGGAACTACGTAGGGCATGAATACACAGAGGTGGAATCATGGGACCACTTTAGATTCTGTCCTCCACACCAGTGATCAGAGAATATCTTAAAAACAGCTAGATTAAAAAAAAGAAGAAAAAAAAAACCCAACAGGCTATGTCAGAAAACAGTTAAGCACACAACAGATTTCTCATTGGAAGCATTGCAAGAGGAAGATAGTAAAGTAACATCTTTAAAGCACTGAGATGTGAAAATATTACTCAAAAACAAAAGTAAAATGAAGGCTTTTTGACTGAGAGTGCAAAAAAAAAGAGAAAGAAAAGAAAGAGTTGAAAAGGAAGCAAGAAACTTCATTTGGTTTCATTTGGAGCATTAGATACATCCCTCCCAATACTACCCCCATTAAATCTTCGACTCCTCCAAGGTCATAGTCTTGGGAATATGTATCTGTCTGTTATATCTCCCAAATCTGGGCTGATACATGTATCTATTTGTGCATCCCTGCTTGACTGGGTGGTGGAGGTGGCAATTAGAATTAAGTCAAAATATTTATCTTAGTGCTTTTGAATAATTTTCATCTACCATTCTTTTCCTTTATAAAATAACTTTTTAAAGAAGCAGTGAGCTTCCTAACTTGAAATTCTCAAGAAATCTCTTATCCAGACAATAATTTGAGGGTTTCATATTTAATTGAGAGTAATATGTTAAAAATTATTTAAATAAAATTAAGTAATTTAAATTATTTAAGATAATATTCAGCATGCTTTTCAAAATTCCAAATAATAGCTATGTTTTAGTAACAAATATTTTGATTTTGCTATGGTTAGTCTCACCTCCAGTTTCCTTATTTGCAAGTAGAACAAGAAATACTATGCTTTTCATCTCATAAAATTAAAAGTTTTTAATTTTATATCATATATATGAAAATACTTTGAAGACTCTGAGGACACATTAAATTGTAAAGTACATATATTAGAATTATGATGTCATTTTTAACTTTGTCAAAAGTAACTGATTTTCAGAATGCCGTATATAATGAAGTCAATTTCTTGAAGTACATGTTTGTATTCTAGGAAATTGCAAGTTTTCTGTTATCTAGTTATTCTAATCTAATGGCTCTGTTTCATAAATTATTTGGACTTCTTTTTTATTAACTTTAGTCCTGGATCAATTTGGTGTCACCTTTATCATGGTGAATTCCATATTGCTCAAGTGGTTTGCGTGGCTATAGTTTCTACCATCTTGGTGTATAACTTATTGAAAACATTTTGTTAAAAAATATTTCACCCAAATATTGAAATATTCAGCATTCTTTCATTGACTGCCTATCAGCCCATGAAAGTTATTGACTTGCTTCTTAAAAAAAAAATCACTTCAGTTTTTTGCATAATTAAAATATAAAGATTTTCATTTACAGAAGTTCGACTATAGAGGCAGCATAATTTTAACACTAGTAGGATCCAGAACGTTAGAGGTTTTTGTAAATGCTAGCCTTTTAGTACTATCATTAAGGTGAAAGCTGGTTAAGCATTAGAAACAAAAGGCACACGGTCAGTTCAGACCTCTGAACATAGTGTATAATGAAAAGGTTCAGAGATGTGGAGTACAACCGGGAATTCAGAGAAGAAGCTGTCAGTCTTCATGGAGGAAGTGGTATCTGACTCAGCTTTGAAGGATGAGTAGGACTGGGATAGACATGGAGGAACAGCCAGACAATAATAATAGCTTATAGTTACATAGTATTTACTACTTGCCAGACACTGTTCTAGGCTCTCTCCATATGTTAACACATTCCATTATTATTAATATCTTAATTAATATGGCGATTATTATCTTCACTTTTGAGATGAAGAGACTGAGACCCAAATTTTATTAAGTGACTGTCTCCAGGTCTCACAGCTAATAGTGGTATTGCTATTTAAACTCAGCCTTTTCAGCCCGAGTCTCTGTCTATCACTGGGATGTTCTGCCTGCAATTAATGTGATATATTTTGTGGGTACAGTAGGATAAGTGAAGTTAAGGAAGGTTGAAGTCATGGAGGCTTTTGAAAGGGAGGCAGAAGCATACGTATGTTACTGATGTGAGTATAAAGTGGTTCAGTCTTTCTAGAAAATAATTTGATGAACCTATATTGTATCAAGAATCTCAGTAATCACACTCTACATACTTGTCCTGAGAGTGTTGGGATACTACTCTCTGTAGATCTCTTGCATCTGTATGTCTTACAAGGAGGTTTGTATAACAAACAGCGTTGGGATATAGAAATAGTTTCTCTCTTGTGGTCAGATAGTGGGTTTATTTACCATCCAGTATAATAAAGATATAATGTCTCTGTTTGGAGCAAAGGTTGGGCAAGTTTGCTTGCAGCTCATTTTAGATGATTTGGGCTCCCTAAGCTCAGGGTTGCTCAGCTATGATGCAAACCCACAGCCTTTGCATCATCTGTCTGGGCCACTGCACATCAGCCTGATGGACTTTGGGAGCCAAAGGGACAAGAATGAAGCACACGCTGTTTACTGTGTCCTGAGTAAGAAGTCCTTTCTCTCTGACTCAGGAGTGTTATGTCTGCTGCCAACACCCAGTACACTGTGGCAGGCTAACTTGATAGCAGGGCAAAATCTCAGACTCTTCACAGTTCTTAACAAAAGACTGATTAGAATTATCAATAAAGCATTATGTATAATAATTGGAAAGTAACTCAACTGGCCAACGTGAAGGGAACAGTTTTGTAAATTATAGTACAATCATTTAGTGGACTGTTAATTCCACAGTCCTTATATACCATGTTTTTACAAATTTAAATACTTAGGAATATACTCATGAGAATGTTAAATAAAAATTATGTTATGAAAATGATGCATATAGTAGAATCCCAGTTTTATAAAATGTGTTTACATGTTAAGAAAAAAAACTGGGATAAGATATTCAGAATGTAAAAATTGTTACATATAGGTTATGGAATTATAAGTGATGTTATTCTTTTCTTTTTCTCTTTCTGTATTTTCCAAATTATCCTATAATTAAAATACATTACTTTTATAATAAGGAAAATACACATTATTAATGAAGTCAAGCTGAGGGATTAGACATGGTGTAATAGGCAGATTAGATATCATATATAATCTTGAGAGGACAGTAATATGAGGATACATTTAAGGCCTATGCAATCAAAAATCTGGTTTTCATTAAAATGCACATATACAATATAACTGAAAATCATTAAAACAAAAGCAAAACTAAGAAATCCAAGTTATAACAGAGATATAAAGGAAACATATTTTAGAAATTCTAATTTAGAGGAAACAATCCATTTGAACAAAAATCTAAGTTCAGCAAAGCCTCTCATTGTCTAATAAAAAGGAATTAAGTCAGTTAATCATAAGGAGCAAAGTTTACATAATGAAGTATTGAAAGATGAAATGATCTGATATCTGGAATTTACTTTAAAATATTCCAGCAAAAAATAAATAAATAAAAATAAAGTGGAGAGGTAAGTGAATCCTCCTTGGCAAAAATATTGATAACTGTTGAAGTTGTATGGTAGGTACTTGGGGTTTATTATACTGTCTACTTTTGTGTATGCTTGAAAATTTTTATGATGGGAAATAAACAAAATATTATGAATTTATGTAGTTCTAAAACAATGCCTCTCAACCTTGGCAGCAAATAGATACCCCATGAGAGCTTTAAAAACTACTGGCTGGGCACGGTGGCTCACGCCTGTAATCCTAGCACTCTGGGAGGCTGAGGCGGGAGGATCATTCAGAGTCAGGAGTCTGAAACCAGCCTGAGCAAGAGTGAGATCCCATCTGTACTAAAAAAAATAGAAAGAAATTAATTGGCCAACTAAAAATATATAGAAAAAATTTCCTGGGGATGGTGGCGTATGCCTGTAGTCCCAGCTACTCGGGAGGCTGAGGCAGGAGGATCGCTTGAGCCCAGAAGTTTGAGGCTGCAGTAAGCTGGGCTGATGCCACGACACTCTAGCCTGGGCAACTGAGTGAGACTGTGTCTCAAAAAAAATAAATAAATAAAATAAAAATAAAAATAAAAACTACTGATGCTTGGATCATTAAATGGTCTTGAACGTGGCTTAGGCATCAGGATTTTTTCAGTCTGTTGAGTGATTCTAATGTGTAGCTCATGTTGAAAACTAAAGTTCTAAGAGGACTCTGTTAGGTAGATCTTTATTATAAGGAAGATTGAACATAATAAGGGATATTTTCAGAGCATTTCTGAAAAAACAACATTTTATATTATGTTGGTTCGTGGATCATCCCTCAGTAAAAAGTGAGAATAGGCTAATAATTTTTCTTATAAAGATAGTTATACTGAGGACCAGAATAAAATAGTATACGTACTTAGCTTAGCATTTCTTTCACTTAATAAAATGATAAAGTTTCAGTGAGTCTAAGGAATGAATAACTAACATATCCCTTTCACATATTATTTAAGTAAGAAGAAGGTTAAGTGATGTAGCGAGAATAGCCTTTTTAAAATTAGCATTTTAAATTTTCTTAAAGTGATTCTTGCTCATTTTAGAAAACTTGAAAGGACATTCACAGATAAAGAAGAAAACAATCAGCTGTAGCTCCATTATCCATAGTTAATACTGATTTATAGCATTTGATTTCAAATTTATTTTAACTTTTTAGTGTAAAAGTTTCAAACATTAATGTAGATGTAGAAGTATCATAAATCTCTATGTACCCATCACTCAGCTTCAGTAATTATCAACTCATAACCAATCTTATTTTATCTGTATCCTCCTCCCATTTTATCCTCCTCCTCCCCTTGGATTATTTTGAAGCAAATCATGTATTTCACATCATTTCATCTATAAATATTTTAGTATGTATTAGAGCAAATAATCTTCAGGTCATTATCACGTATCTCAAGTATCGGTATTCTACGGTGACTGAGGGGAGATCCATATGGTATAGCTCCCAATTCTGTAGTTGCCAAAGACGGTGTTGTGTTATAAAAGTAAAGAGTCTGGCTTATATCCTTGAGCTACAGAAGGATCCGCTGGCAGGGCCAAGACTCTCAGAAATTAACTCTCTATCAGTTTAGATAAGTAGTAGATTGAAATCTTAGAAACCCAGAGTTCTACCCATTAAGCAGCCCTCAATTTGGAAGATACTGAGGAGTATAGTTACTCAGTGTTTTATTTTAAAGTAAATTAAATAGTTCTCTGTTATCATTTTGTGTAGAGCCAGGTAAACTCAAAGGGTTTGGCAGATTGAGTTAGTCATAGTGTGTTTTGGTAAAATTAACATGAAGGCAATATGTTAGAAAGTAGTTGAAAATGCAAATCATTTAAGAAGGTACTTAATTTCTGTGGCCTGAGCTGATAAAAACCTCATAGGGTGGGAGGAAAGGCAAAACTTAGCATCTTTATTTATAGTGAAAATGAGCACAGCTTGGTGATACTTTGGTACAGGGGTTAAGAGTAAGGGAATAATCAAATCTGCCCTCAGCGCTACTCTAGGGATCTAACATAATTATTATGCCCTTGGCAGAGGGTGAAGTTGAGAGGGCAAGGAATATTAGGAAAAGAAGGTGATGAATTAGTATATTGTGTTTAAAGTAGTAGCATGGCATCCAAGTAGGTGTTTCCAGTGGGCCACTAGAACTGGAGGACTAGAATTCAGGTGACTTACGAAAGCTGGAGATCTGCATTTGAAGATCATTCATGAAGCTATAAGGATGGTTGAGTTTTCATAGGGAATATTCATTTAGGGAGGAGAGTGGGTAGCTAAAGCTAAATCCTTTCATTTGTTCCAGCAGATGGATTCTTATAGGAATAAGAATGAATTAATCTATAGTACATTAAATTAATACTTATAGAACATCTATCTCACAGGCATTTTGCATGAAAAGGGAATGAGAACTTACTGCATAGACTAGGAATAACGCAAAGTGAATGCTATGGCAGAGATACGTACAAAGATTCCTGAGAGTAAAAACTTGACGAAATGGCTCATGGTGCCCAGGGCAGGAGGCCAGAGTTTTCTGGTGGTGTGTGCGTTCCTGGAGAATAGTATGGAGTGGTATTTCATGCAGAGGTAGAGACACAGACACGTGTGATTAGGGTAGTAATGAGGATCTGGTGTGGCTGAAGCATAGGTTTTGGGTGAAGAGAATGGCAGGGAATTTGGTTCTGATAAACAAGAACTAGGAAACCACTTGTGGGGGCTGAAGAATGTTAGCATCTTTATTGAAACAGACAAAATCAACGGCTTGACTTCAGCATGAATAAATACATTGGGAAATAATGGAAAATTCATAGGTTTTGTTTTCTATTAAGCAAATGCTATCACAATAAAGTAAGGTATATTCAGTGGTATTAATTTGTATTCATTTTGTTTATATCAAAATTTGATATATAACAATGTGAGCAAAGTTAAAGAGCTAAAGATTTTATGTATGCATTCACACATGCATACACATGGATTCATTTGCTCAAGATACTAATTATTAAGAGCAGGGAACTGGAGTTACAAAGAAGAATGAATAAAAGTTCCATCTTTAGGATTTTTATTGATTAGCTGAAAACAGCTAATAAAAAGTTATATTCTATTTGGGTAAGTACAAAGATATGTGAATACCTTAGAGGAATACATAATTCAATTTGGGTGTTAATGGAAGGATCTGGAAAGCCTTCTTGGAGAGGTGATGACAATTGATTCTTTTCCTTTTCTTTTTTTTCTATTTTTTTAACCACAAAGAGGGAGAGGATGACAACTGATTCATAAACGATGCAAAGAAATTAGTGTTTGGGTTGATTTGGTAGAATCTTTACTGAAGTAGACAAAATACCAGGCAAGCTAGATGACAGTAGCATGGAGATAGAAGGCAAACTGGTGTGTGTAGAGAACCACAGTCGTTTCATTATCCTTGAAGCTCCAAGTGTGGAACAGATGGGGCAGGAGATGACTTGTAGAGCTGGGGCAAACTGACATTTTACTCTGCTAACTTAAACAACTTAGGTTTTCTGCAACAGCGTGACCTGGCCAGATTTGCGTTCTATTCACGTGGCTGTTGTGGCTAGGTGTAGGATGAATTGTTTGGGAAGGCAGGTTTAAAAATAAGATGAGTTAAGTGGCTTTTGTATTAGTCCAAGCTTCACTATGTAAAAGGTTATGAATAAGGATGAAGTTGAAGGGACAGATACGAGAAATACTCACAAAGCAAAATGGATAAGATTCATTAATATGTTATTTGTGGAAATTGAGGAAGAGTAAGTCAAAGGAAGAGAAGACTGTTAGGTTTCTGGTTTTGTGGATGATTGTGCCTTCAGCTGCAACAATAAATTCAAAGGAAGAGCATTTTTTTGAATTAGATGAAGAGTTCTGTTTTGGACCTTTGGCATATGAGCTGCCAGTGGGCTATCCAAGGGAACATTTCCAACGGATAGTTGTGTATCTAAAGGTTCAGTGAGAAGTATAGGTTTAAAATCTGGATATGGGAACCATAAGCCATTTAAGTAGCACTGAAAGCTAAAAGTGGACATTCTCTTTAGTATCAGAATTATGTTCATGATCATTATGAGTATGTTAAGTATGTACTGAGCAAACTTGACCCAAGAACCAAAATTTGAAATGTACTCTACTTAGCCTTGCCTAACTTGCTTAACTTTCAACTGAAACATACTTTAACAAAGTGAACTATGAACCCAACCAAAGTCTTTCTTAGATATCATGTATTTTCCAAAAAATTTTAATCCTAGCACCAGAGTAGCATATCGAAATATCATTTGAACTGAACTGATAGACCGTTTACTTGGAGTTCTTAGAATTGGGCGATTGGTGTATATAGGACACTCTATTCAGTGCAAGAGACTTCAAAGACAGTCCATATAATGATTTTGGCAATAAAATTTTCATTTTTCTTCTCCCAGCTCAAGCACAAATGATCTAGGGAGAAAAATTACTCCCAGATGAGCTTACAATTGCCAGCAATCCAAAATTTAACCAAATTGAATCATCACAGAGTGTGTTTGAAAAGAAGACTAACAAAATGTTCTTTCAGTAGATTCTAGGGCATAAGGCTGACTTAATTGCAGTGGCTCTGAAAAAAATGGTTATCACCTAAAGATTAGGAGTAATTAAATCAAATGCTATTCATGTGTAGAAGAGTTTTCCGATAACAATTTTGGTAAGTCCAGCCTGAGCAACATGGTGAGACCCCATCTCTATAAAAAAATACAAGAAATTAGCCAGGCCTGGTGGTGTGTGCCTTGTGGTCCCAGCTGCTTAGGAGTCTGGGGCAGGAGGTTGCTTGAGCCCGGGAGTTTGAGATTGCAGTGAGCTATGATGACACCAATGTACTCTAGCCCTGTCAACAGAGACCCTAATCTCAAAAAAAATCAAAAACAATAATTTTGGTAAGTGACATCTTGTTTGATGAAAACAAAAATAAGAGTGGAAACTATAGAATGGTGAATGAAGAAACTCTCAGATATTGCTGTATTTTGAACTTTGATTCATCTTTCTATAACTGGGATTTCATTGCCAAGACAGAATTGATTAATAATAATGGCAAATAGTTTTAAAATGCTTATATAATGCTTACAATGTAACAAGCACTGGTCTAAGCACTTCCATATCCTCATACCTCCCCGTGAGAGGAGTACTGTTATTAGCAGCATTTATCACATGAGGAAATGGAGACCAACAGAGGGTAAGCAAAAATCTTGCCCCAAATCACATAGCTAGTAGTTGGTGGAGAAGGTAGTCTCCTTCGTAGTTCACTGTAGGCCCAGGTAGTCTCCCCTAAGAGTCCATGGTAGTCCAAGGTAGTCTCCCCTAAGAGTCCATGGTAGACCAAAGTAGTCTGCCCCCAGAGTCGATGGTACATCCAGGTGATCTGCCTTCTGAGTATGTGACTTTAACCACAATTCTAGTTTAAATATTAGTGAATGCAATTGTCAAACAGTGTATCTATGCATTGTGGAGTTTTACAAGATATGGAAATGACAGGATTTTTGCCCTAACAGGCAGTCTGTGACACTGTTTTCCAAATAATTTGCATTGCAACACACCACGCTGATTCTTTTGATTTTCTACTACTGTAAAAAGGCAGTAGTAGTATATATGCCAAAATATATATAAGGAATATATGCTTAAAAATATAATTTAAAAAATAGGATATATTTAAAAATAAAATATATGTTTAAAAATAAAGGGAATTTTTAAAAGTGAAAATGCAAAATTATCTCTTTAGGTTAACTGTACTTTATAGATATGGACATATTAGGCATAAAGATTATTAACTTTAGGAGATTTTATAAGGACTTCAATGTGTAATAGCATATGTTAAATACCTTGTTCTTTACCTAAGAAATATAAGTAGAAATTATTTTAAGTCAAATAATTCAAAAAGTAATAGGCATGCTTGTTATTACAAGTTTTATTGTTAACACTTTTCATTTTTTAAGTTAAAAGTAATATATAATTACATAATAGAACATTTAGAGATAAAATATGAAAATCCATAAACCCAGCAGCTGTTATAACCTTATAGTCTTACTTCCTTATAGTCTTTTCCTATGGACCTAGTTTTACATTGTTGTAATAATAGCATATTTACAAAGTTGCACTTCAAGAAGTTTTAAATTTATTCTTAATATTATTGAGGATCTTTTTTGTAAAAATAAATAGAATATTAATTTGTCTTTTGGATGAATCCACATTTTCATATTCTAGGTTTGTTTTGCAGTCTATACCTAGTACACATATTATCATTCAGAAACATTTTTGTGTTATTCTATTTGTTTCTGTCTCTTTACTCTCATCTTGTTTCTGTGCCTTTGGCTTCCCTCAGTTGGGCACAGTCAGGTCCACTGATGCCCCCTACCTGCAGACTCAGTCTTGCACAGTACCTGAGCCATTCTTCCCCGAGCTTCAGGCCCACACCCACTGATTGATGTGACTTATAGTTAGTTTTATCCATCCCAGGCCTTGGATTCATTCGCACAGCTGCTTAGACTCCTGCTTTCTTCCACCTGCCCGTCCACGCCCCGTGTCCCTCTTATTGCCAGTTGCCATTGGATCAGCCCTAGGCCTTCCCTTTACTGCTTTTTCCTTTGTCTCTCCTCACTTTTCAATTGTCAGTTTCAGATGACTTGGCCAGGTTTCTTCTCCTTATTTATTTATTTTGTCCAGTTATTCTGCTTTATCCTGTAGGCCCCTTCTGGGGGCTTTGGTACCTCTCTCTTAGTTCCTGCCAGTTTTACCCTCTGCATATTCCCAGTCAGGCATACCTGAAGTTTGTATAAGATTTTTCAGGATCACCTCCTGAATTCTGAATAAGACTTATCCTTGAAATCCTTTTTGCCTTATTCATTGAATTCAACCAGCATCTCGCCCAAGTTATGTTCTTAGGACCCAGTTTGTCCCACTGTCTTCTCTGATGGCAGGTGCTGTAGATGGTACTGTTGACTTTGGTGTATAGTCTTCCCTGGAACCAGGTCTCTTCCTGTCTCTCTCCTCTTTCCTTCTTGGCCTCTTTTGCAGAGGCCTGAAAATACCCAGGACAATGTCAGCATAGTTTCTTCTGAAGGCAAATTATGGTGTAAAAATCGAGAAAGTAAAATAAAAATTTTAATGCACCTAGTTATTGTTTAAATTGTTTATTTATTTTATTGTTTATTTATTTTAAATTCACTCACTGATTTTTGTTAGAGCTATTCAGATCCTTTTTACAACTCACCTATTTATCACTTGAAGCAAAAGGAGCAACTGTCAGTGTCACGTCCACATGTCTTCGTACTGCGAAAACTCAAGACGCAATGCATGTTGTGTCTAGGTTTAACATGACTATAACACAAAATAAAAGCGTCCATCAATGCAGACTAACTTAAAATTGGAGTTACATAAATAGAATCTATGCTGAGCTGTCTTTATGTTGCCTCATCTATTCTACTTATTATGAATTTTCATAACTTATTCCTTGAATAAATTATCCAAGAATTAGCCTGTGATCTTCTTTATATATTACTTCGTATTTGTACAGAGGTATTGCCATAATAAAATCTTAAAATGATTACTGTTTTTATTACTTAGCTGGACTGGATTTTTTAATAATGATTACTGTTTTTACTATCCAATGGAATGGATTTTTCATTTACAATTTATATTAAAATGGAACAACGTTGCCAAGTCTGCTATTAAAAAGGTCTCAATTATTCTTTCATTTTTTTCAACTGTAGGGACATTCAGCTCTGTTCCTTCCTAGTAATACATGTAACTGGCCATATCGGTAACATGATTAGAACACAAAACTTCTTTCCTCTAAGATATCAAATTTGGACATTCACTTATTTAATTTTAACCTTCTGGACATTATGCTGTTCTTTGTCTCTCTGACTTATATGTGGAGTAATGTGGCATGGCCAGTTTCTTACAAAATGCAGCAAGTGGGGAGGTTCTGCAACGGAGTACTGGAGAACACAGCTGGAGGCAGTTGGCTCAATTAAATATGCCATTTCCATTGCATACATTCATGATGTCCAAGTGATCCGATGATGTGAGTCATAATCAAAGTAAGCTGTTGGTCATAGAGAAATTCAAGAAAGAAAATGTAGTGAAGGATCCCAGGTAGTAGAAGAACATGACAATGGAGAGTGTAGTTAAGAATCAAATCTAGACAGGCTGGTCTTTGATTTCAGTTTGGACCAAATGTTATCTGTCCTTGCATGCCATAGTCAAAAGTCCCCAGTTAAATCACTCTTATGATTAACTTAGAGGATTTCTAACATATTTCTGGGTTGCACGGAGTTGTCTCAAGGATTGCTATGTGCAAAGAAAGTGTTGTCAGAGAAAGGAAAGAGAGGTCTAGTTAGGTGACATTCCAGACCATCTATTCCTGCTTTACTCAAAGGCATTTTTATGTGGTTTACGTATTAGAGTTTTGTGTAAGAATTCTTTTGAGAACAGTGGCTGCTTTGAGAAAGTTTGAGAACTATTCCATTTCTCTGTCACTGATAGAAAGACCCTGCTTAGTGCTGTCTCTCTGTTAGCTGTTGATGTGAAAGGGGTTTACTGAGTGCCAGGCCCTAGTGCTTTCCTGCGTACCCTCATCATCTTTTGGGCTATTGAATAATAGCTGCTCTACAGTCTCAGGTTTTTCCTGTGGTTCTGCGCACAACTCACTTATATTTTCTCTCCACGTTTTCTTGATATTCTTATCTGTAACTTCAAAATGACTTCTCTACTAAAGGTTCCAAAATCTGTGTCTCCAGTCTGACTTTGCCATTTAATACCCATGTGAGGTTTGAGAAGTCGTCATCCTTTCTGAGCCACAGTTTTCTTGTACAACTGATGTCATTACCAACCTTGGAAAGATAAAAAGAGAGTGAAGATACAAGCTTGTAAATTACATAATTCTAAAGGAGAATATTATTTTTATTGCTGAAATCAGTATCTCTGGACCGTATTTCTAACCTTTTTTATAGGAAATGCTTGTTTGTATAATCCCTGATACCTTAAACTTAAGATTTATTGAACATTACCCAATCATCCCTTTTCCTTACATGAGATGCCATCCTTGATTTTCTATTTTTATTAATGACATGATCTTTCCAATAGTCGTTACATTTCAAAATCTTGAAAGTACCTTTTAGTCTCTTGTCCTTTAGATCTTACTGTTGCCACATTTCTTCAGGCTTTCGTTGCAACTTGTCTGGGTTATTATAATCATCTCACAACTGATCCCCCTTATCTTCGGTCTTCTCTTAGTGTGTCTCATGTCCTGCTGTTGTGGGGTTTGTTTATTTTTATTTCTATGGTATTATTTTTGTTTTTGGTTTCCCTCCTTCCTAAAAAATATAGCTAAAATGTCACTGATGCCTACACAGATAGTTAAGACTCCTCAGTTTTGCATCCAAGGTCCTCTATAATACGTACTTACTCTGCATTGCAGCTTTTTTTTTTTTTCTACAACTCCTTCATGAAACTACCTTTCAGCCAGACCTTTTGTTTTCCAAATGAGTGTCCACCGCTTTTATTTCTGGATCTTGCCACAGGCTCTCCTGTCTGTCTGGAATGTCTTCCCTTTGTTGAAAAACTACTGATCCTGTAAGACCTGTTGAAAATGCCACCTTCGTGAAAGTATTTGTAATTTTCCTCCCAACAAATGTGATTATGACTACTCTCTTCTGAACCCACTGTCTCATTGTTTTTTACTTCATCTTTCCACTACTCCATGCTTGTGTGATATCTAAGTAATTGCCTAAAATACGTTACCTCTTTCTTAAGCCTAACTTGATCATTGTCTGTTCCTTTCCATTTGTGAAACATATTTGAATCAGCCTCAGCTCCATGATGAAAAAGTGGTTGGTGGTGGCAATGCAATTTCATCTTACAGTTTATGTCCCACCATGGTACACATACGAGAAGGAAAAGTGGCTCCCAACCAGCTTTATGCTATTGAAAATATGGGGGACCATTTTAACACTGTCTTTTTCCTTGACAAGATGCAGGAATATGTGCTGAGAGAATTATTTCAAACATTTTTATTTATATCCATGTTAAAATATAATTAAAAGAAAGTATTCGAATCAGAAACTAAGATTTTATAAAAAAAGTAAATTTACTTACTCCTAGAAAGACATCTTGCCTGTTCTTGTTTTTGATTAATCTTCTGAGGGAAATTTCCTTTTGTTTATAGTTTGTGTGTCCCTATTTTAAAGTATTAGGCTCTGCATCAAATCCTTTTCATATTATTGCAAATCATCCAATCTTTTGCTACTTTAATGTTGTCAGCCATTCACTCTTTATTGTTTTTTTTAAATGCCAGAAAATAAAATGCAAAAACCCCACCCTATATTAATGTAATTTTATGGTTAAGATTTTACATTCACAAAAGTCTAGAAATTCAAAGTTATAGTTCCCAGAAGAATACTAATTCAGTCACATTGCATAAACTGATATTAAGGCTGAAATGTATCATCATTACAATAATGCAAAATACCCATATATGCATGAGGACACAGTTATAGTTGCTGAGGGAACCATAATTTTGGATTTTCTGACTTTTTTTGCACATACAATTTCAACCATAACGTTAAGTTAATGCAGTTTTTTCATTGACTCTGGAGTAATGTATCTGTTGCTATGTTTATCTTAAAAATAAGTTTTCATTGGCTCCATTTTTTCCTTCTGTATATCTATAAACCCATACTTATAGAGATCTGATGTCCCTACAAAGAGAACTACCTAAAGAATATTTCTGTATAAAAATAGTTTTTAGCTTCTTGTATGCTGATACACTCTCTGTCTTTCTCTCTCACACACACATACACACACGTACACACACACACATACACACGCAGCCTCACACACTTATGTTACATTCTGGCACATTATAGAAACAGGTAGCATATCCACTACCTGCTGTTGAAAGTGTTGACGATACTGAATTATTTATTCTATCTTCTACACTATCCAAAATCGTTTTGGATACTTTGACACATTTTGGTCTCTTCCATATGGATACTTCATGGTGGCAGAGTTGCCAGATGCTCAGGTTTTGTGACAGTCTTAGTTTTTCAAGGACTGTTGGAATATTCTTGGGAGAATCTCGCCTTCTTACTGATTCCTATGGAGTGGTAAAATACTAACATTTCTTTTAAAGTGTTTTTCAAGACAAGGAGTTATTACAAAAAGTTACTAGAATGTCCCGTCTGAGTGTATTTAACTTTGGGAACTTAGTAAGGGAGCAGTTTATCATGAAATTCATTTGCAATGAGTTGGGATCCCCCTAACAATGAGTGATGACAGCAGTGCTTATAAATTTGGGAAATAAACAAATTTGAGGATATTTCAATATTTGAAATATCAAATAATGACTCTCATGAAATGTCAGCCATCTATTTATATTTCAGTTGCCAAAATGCAAAAATAAAGAGCAGGATGTCAAGTTTAGTTTATCTTTTTATGCCTTACCAACTAGACAGAATCCTGCATATAATATATATATAACATACATATGCTATATGTATATATTATTAATACGAGATATATGCTATTTATATATATATTTATATGTTAAATATTTGCTTAATTGAGTAGAATGTGGATATTTATGGTCCCAGGTATTTGCTTTTTCTCTTTAGTGTGACTAGAAACTCATAATCTGCTCCCTTTCCAATCCCTGCCTTCAGTATACACATAATTGGAAATTCTGCTCATCTTTTGATGCCCATCACAAGTATTTTCTCCTTTAAAGCCTTTTCTGGCTTTTTTGGACCAAGCCCGAGGTTCTCCTCTTTCTTCTCTCATGGCATTCTGGATATTTCCTGGCATTTCCAGACTACGATTCTTTATAAGTAGAAAAAGAGGAAGAAGGGACAGGACTGACTCAGAAGGAAAGCCTCCCTGCTGTGTCCTGTGTGTAAATGTCTTACGTGGCAGAGAGAGGCTTTGACTGCCATTATGTAACGTATGACATGTGACCTTCAGACACATGACCCTCACATGTGTGACTCTCAGACATAGGCAATGGAAAATTCAAATAATATTGAGAGGCAGATGGATATTTGTAGTTAGTCTCTAGTGTATATTATACCCATGTTGAATTACTTTGACTACTGCAGAGACAAGGGATAAAACATGATCAAAGAAAAGTTTTCTGTTTTTTCGTGGTGAATAGATTTTTCCCCATTTAAATGGAGAATATTTTCATCTAAACTTCTAATTTGAAGTTGCTCCCGCTGTTGGAGTTATGAGGCTGGGCTAAAAAACATCAGCTGTGACTTCCTTTCTATTACTGACCCTACACAGCTTCCAGCTTTGCCTCTAACTGGCGATCCCAAGGTGGATCCTCATTTTGTGCTCCTTGGTCACCTGGTAAGGAAGTGTGGCCTAGGAAATTGTAAGTTCCTTCTTGCTATGGTATTTTATGAGACTAACGTATAGGGTGGCATGCTAGGTGAGACCAAGAGAAATGTATCTCAGAAAGTTACCATGTGATGTAGGTTGTGTGAAATAACCCTAATAGTTCATTTTAGATAAGGTAACAGTATTATTTACACACCATTTTGCACTTCCCATCTGTTTATTCCCCTGTACCTATGTATATGTTAGTTACTTTAAAAAAAGAGAGAGAGAAAGTAATTATTTAAGTTGTGATCAAGGGAAGCATATTTAAAAATATGATTAAGTTTATTTGTGAAACTTAGCTACCTAGTGAATTTTTTATTTTTGTTTTACTCTATTTGATCTTCAAAAAACTAGCTTTAAAATGTTTCCCTTCTGTGGATATAGACTGGGTCATTAAAATTATAGTTAGAATTTTCACACACAGGATTTAGCAAATCAATGTTTATAAAAAGTTTTATCTTTAAAATAACAGTATAAAGGACCAGGACACAGCCTTAGGACTTGTAACTTTGAATTCTTTTTCTGTTGCAAATGTACTACATGATTAAACATTTCACTCTCTCAAACATTTCTTGAGTGCCTACTGTGTACAGTATACTTTGCTGGCTTTGACTTTTGTAATTAATCATCTAGTGATACCCTTATTTAAAGTGATGTGTAAAATAGCAAAACATTAGGGATACTAAATTATTTGTGGGGAGGTATTTTTCTAAGTGGCATATTAACCACCAAATTTAGGGAAGATTTCAAAGAACTGTCTGGGACTTGCCAAAACAAACATAGGAGAAATAATCAAAACATAGGAATAATTTCTATGAGAAGCATAACAAAAAATGCCACAAATCAAATAATAAAATGACTCAATAGAATAAAGCATTCTGGGAAGCAAATTTAAAGCAAATACTCTTAAGCACTGAAAAATTTAGATCTTATGACTGATTATGGAAAGACTGAATATTTAGGAGATACTTTATTCTGTGCTTGATATTTTAGCTGTAGATATGACTCGGTAAAAATAGCAAGTCACCATATTTTTCCTTGTTAGCTTATTTGTTATTTGGGCACAAAATACCTTTCTTTCCATGGTTGTCAGGAATAGCTTAGTTGATATGCCAGGAAGCAGATATTATTATTGAAATTGTTATTATGATTATTTTCATTATTACTGTGTCATAATATTCAAGTCTAAATTTTGTTAATGTCCAAAAGCCACTCGATGCTTGCCTATGGTTGGTTTCTCAGCCTTGTGCCTAGACTGAGCTTTCTGTGTTTATGTGAGTGGTAGTGTTCTGGCTTGACTGCTCAGTGTGTCCTTAAATGTGTATAATCTTAGACTACACTGGTAGAGTTGGATTGGAATGACAATAAGACATTTCCATTACCTTGGGTCTCCGGTCTTCCAGCTGTATAGTATTTAGAGGTGAACTCAAGAGACTCGTGAGTGGCATGAACTAAAGGGCAAAGAACATTCCAATATAAAATGATATGCTGCTGTTAAGGAATAGTCTTCTACGATAGATTAATCATGAGATGAATTATAAATATTTCACATACTAATTATATTAGTTTATGGAGATAAAACACCATATGAAGTCTTCCCAGCACACTCAGCAAGTTAGATGCGCTTTGCATGTTAATTGACTTCTTCAAGGCTAATGATCATGAATCCCTGAAGAAGACAGAAATTATTATCATGATATTGTACATTCCTGATCTTTGTACCAGGTTGACACCTACCTTTACCCTTGAGTTCCTTTTCTTTGGATCGTATCTTGAGTACTTGATATGTTAGGATGGTGAAGCAGAGAACAGTGCCTGAAATAACATTAGGGACCCTTAGGAAAAAGTAATGGGCTCAATCAAAAATGACATCAGATAATACTTCCTAGAATTGTGTTGGGTGCTTAAGTTAAGATGGGGCATGGATGCTTCCCAACTTGATTTTTCATGGTAGGAACAAATGTCATATTGAACACATTACTATAAACAGAGAGTCAATCAGCTTATTTTTTCAGTGTCATTAAGGAATGAATGATTAACTTATTTATTCCTTCACTTATTTGAAAACTTGCATTAATCACCTGGGCAGGGTAGGGTGCATGAAAGATATTAGGGCCTGCCTGACAGGAACTTAAAATCCAGAGTGGCAACTGCCATGCCAGGGAAATTTAGGATATTTGACAAAAGAACAGTAGATGTAATTTATCTCATCAAGGAATATATACTTTAATGGGAGGAAACAGGATAATATTAATATATAAATACTGGATAAACATGTAGAACAGATATGTAAAATTATATAGCAAACCAGAACCCACATTTTTAACAGACGTATTTGATGATGAGGTCCTTTAGTTTAATCAAATCTCGAATGCATTTTCTTTCATTAAACTATTATCTATTATTTTTATTACCTACTGGGCACTCTGCTTATATTCAGCATTTGTAAAAGCTGTCTCCTTATTTTCCCTCTACTCCAAACCCTGTTTTGTTTTTTTCTCCGGTGTTAAGGAATATTACCACCACCTCTCTGATTGTGTGAGCTGGAAACTTTTGAGTCACCTGTAGCCTCTTCCTTTCAATAACCAAACCAGACATTTCTTTCATCACTCTTAAAATCAGCCACCTCTCCCTATTCCACTGCCCTGACCCCCTCCACACTATCTCAGTAGGCTGACTCCTTCACATCATTCAGGATGCTGCCAAGACTGCATCTCCTTAGGAAGGCCTTCCCTGATGGCCATTACCTCTCCACTTTGTATGGTCAGAGCAGTCGTCACTCAATAAATGTGTGATGAATAAAGGGATGAAATAAAACTATTCAGGTTAGCATAGTTCTTTTTTATACCATTTATATTCTTTTATTACACAAACACAGCCTGTAAAGAAGTACAATTAACAGAAGAATGTTGAGTTATATTCTAATTTTAGACCATTTGAAATCAGCATGGAATAAGTGGAAAAGGTTTTAGGTCCACATCAACTTGGATTTGAAACTCATCTCTGCCCTGTAGTAACTGCTGTTGTCTGAGCATTTAACCAAACCTCTTGTGTTTTAATTTTTTAATCAATAAAAGGGGGATAATAAGACATACTTCTTAAGGTGCTGGTGGTGAGGATTAAATGAAACAATGTGTATGTGAAGAACCTTGCAGAATGCATGGCTTCCTGTCTTCCTTTGGAATATTATTATTAACATTAGAATATTATGGTGATTTAAGGATTTTATTATCAAAAAGTGTTGATAGAGAGCCATGGTTTTAAATGAACTGGTTTTACCTCTTCTGTATTTGGATATATTCAGAGCGTCCTTATTTTGAGAGTGATAGTGATTAATGGTGGTACTTTGTTTAATTCTTTATCTTCTCATTTTACTCCCATTTTTCTTGGCCAATGAGCATTCACAACTCAGTTAATTAAAAAAAGATGAAATAAAAGATTGTTAGTATAATAATGAATGTGCAGTGACTCACCATATTGCTAACAGATTAAGTGCAGACTTCTTATCCTGCATTTGGATACCTCCAGGTCTGATAGAAGACCACCTTTCCAGTTCTGATTACTTACTTTTTTCAAACCCTAAACTTTAGCCAACCATTCCTCTTCTCTCTGACTTATTCAGATAGCACTGTAGCTTCTAAACTCAAGATCTCAGGACCCAGACTTCCCCTGCCACCCCCAAAATCCTGAGATTCCTGTTTTTTTCACTGCTCTTAGTTTCCTTTTCTTCTTCTGAGCCTCCATAGTACTTAGTGCCTGTACCTTTATTCACAATCAATCTCATGATGCTTTGTGACATTTCTTGTGCAGGACAGGGCTGTTACTTATCTTTTTTATTGTTATTTAATGTTTTCTGCATTTATGGCTTGTTTCACTAATTATATCATCAGCTCTTTTACAACAGGGATGATACCTTAAATTGTCAAGTCAAAAGATTTCACCATGTTCTGATTTGTTGACTTATTGATAGGATGTCTAAAACAGATATATCTATAAATGTTCTGACTGGTTCATATTACCTTGGGTCTTATAAGAATACTCTAAATAATGAATTCCATTCCCCAAAGAAATGAACACATACATCAAAAAATGTTTAGATGAATGCAGTAAAAATTTCAATTTATTTATAGATTTTTTTTTTTTCAATAGCAGGCCTACCCTCTCTTCCTGTCTCTTCCTTTCTTGTTACAAACATAATTACAGAGTGTCTTTTATGGATTAGGCACTGTGCCAGATACCAAGAGTTAAAAGACTTGAGAGGTTGCTGGAATAATTTAGGAGGCACCTGAGTTTAAGTGGTACGTTTAGCTAAAAAAGCTCAACAGGTATTATATGATTTGTCTCCTTAAGCATCCATAACACAGGTCAGAGTGCTGATGCCTGCAGCATGGGTGGATATTAAGAAAACAGCCTCATGTTGGAGATATTGCTCAGTGGCTGGTCCTGCCTACAAACCTCGATTCCCTGCCTTCTCGACAAGAGTTCTTTACACAGTGCCTTCTTGTACCCAGTGCTCTCCTGGCCATTGTGATAAGCACAGGAAAGGAAAATTACATGGTGGAAAAAAGCAAAACTGCCCAATTAATTGATGCCACACCATGACACAGCTTTTGGGAAACTAGATACTCTAACAGCCTGTAAATTACCCATTACAAGAACCTAGGAAATTAAATGACTACGTTTCTTTGTCCTTTAGATAAGACTTCCATCTTGTATTTTTAATTGTTTCAGGAAAGGGAGACATTTTGTTATGCAGTGTTTTTGAAGGCTTTTGAAAATCCATAGCATTTGAACATGCAATAGAAATGTTCTAATTAAGATAAAGTAGCTGACAACTAAAGCAAATTGTGTTAAAGTGAATTTTGTATATTGGTGATTAATGAATATTACAACTCTGTTATCTTTTTACACAGGTTTTATGAATTAAAAAACATGTTGAAACCAAAGAGTTTTGACACGTTTGGGAGTAATTTTCATTTATGCATGTGTGTATTACTGAGCTCCTGTTATATTGAAGTACTGTCGAGATGCTTTGGAAGTGATAAAGGGAAGAAAGCAGTTGTCTTTCACTTCACATATCCAGTTCTATCAGCAGACCCTGGCAGCCCTATCAGCATACTCAGTCAGACCACGTGGCAGCACTGCCACTCAGCACAGGCGCCTTAGCCACTGTCATTTTTTTTTTTCTCTTCTTTCACCCATCCTCCCTATAGTCTGTTTTCCATATAGTAGTCAAAGTTTTCTGGTATTAAAAAGTAATAAAAAACTCCTCATGAAATATATAAACAAAAGTAATAGAATTCTTAGAGATTATATAAAGAAGATTTTAAGACTTTATAATTATTTAAATGCAAAATTCATGCCCTGGTTGAAGATATTCTGGCACAGTGTATCATGAAATCTATTAAAAATCATGTTTTAGAAACAGTTAACTTGATAAAACAGTATGGTGTTAAGAGTTAAAAGCAAAAAATAAAACTACGTAATAATATATACCTATTACAACATGAAAATGAAAGTAAATATACCCAACGTGCATATATAATTTTGTTACTTTCCTAGTTAAAATCCTCCAGTCTCTTCTCATTGTTCTTGACATAAAATCCAAAATTGTTTTCATGTCTTACCTTCGAAGAAGTACAATGTGCTTCTATAGCCTTATTTCTGACCATTCTTTCATTGATCAAAGTGCTCCAGCCTCCTTGGTTTTTATTCAATCTCTCAACCTGCCGATTTTCTTCTTGCCTCAGTTATGTTGTTTTCCATTTTATGTCTATCATTTGGTGCAGTACCTTGCAAATAATAGGAGCTCAACATTTGCCTGCAAAACGAGCACCAAAATGCAAATAGTGGCTATCTCTGTTTGGAGTGTTTATGGGCGATAGTCACTTTATTTATATTTTTTTATACTTAAAACTTTTCTTTAATGAACATGCATTTTCTGATTACCAGAAGGAAAAGAAAAAAATAGTGCCATTCCAGAACTGGAAGAGTCTGATAGGTGAAATTTCGCTCGTGAGGAGGAATTTAGAAATTAGGTTATCACAAACAGGTCATGGGTCTGTTCAGGAACATTTCTTAAGCAAGGAATTGTATTCACGTAACATGAGTGGATCAGGGTCAGGGTAAGGAAAAGCTGGTCCATCCAGAGCTGTGCTTTCCAATATAGTAGCCACTAGCTACATATGGCCAGTCAATATAAATTTAAACCCAAATTAATCAAATCAAATTAAAAATTTAGTTCTTCAAGTGTGCTGGCTGCGTTTCAAGTGCTTGATAGCTATATGTAGCTAGTCATATGTGGACAGTGCAGATATAGAACATTTCCATCATCACAGAAAATACTACATCACAGTCAGTGCAGAATCTAGGATCCTGGAGAGTAGGTATCAAGGAATAAGAACAGGGAACCAAGAATCAAGACTTAGCTAATGAGGCTGAACAACAGAAACCTAGACCAGGAATTTAGGTATTGAGTAAAATGGAAGTTGGAAGAATTTACTCTTTGGCAAAGGCCTACTGAGGCCACGCAAGAAATTATTTGAGTAGTAGCATAGCCCAAACTGGTATCTGTGTTAAATTGTGTACTCTATCTTGTTATGTGATAAATGGTTTCAGGGGAGAAGAGGGCCTACTGAAAAGATTTTATGTGAGATAACCTAGCCCATGAAAGATTATTACTAGATCGTATGGGCAGTGGCCGAAACATTGAATGCCTGCCCTCTCTTTCCCTTTTCACTGCCCTTCCATACCACTTAAGACGTAAAAGTACTCATCCTGATGATAATGGTCATGCTCCTACAGTGCTTAGGTATATTTCAACGTTTCTTTTTACACATTAAGTAAATAGGCTAAAAGGCAAACAACTGGTTTATCAAACCGAACAGAAAAGAATAAAATCCCTAATCTCAAATTTCATTGTATTAAATAGTTTGGATTTTTTAAGCAAATATGATTGAAGTTGTAGATACAATGTGTGTTGGAAACAATCGAAACATGTCTATGGTTACTATCCCAGATACACAGAATGGTGTTAATGTGCTTGCAGCACAGAGCCATTTTGGTTAGACGATTATAATAGCAGCTTACTTGTACTTTTGGTGAAATGGTAAGCTAATGATGTAGCCGTTAATTTGAATTTAGCAGACATTTTAAATATAGGTTTCTCTTACAGAGACAAAAGTTGCAATTTAAAGCTCTTTGGTGGTCTAAAAACAGCTTAATTCTGTAGTAGCATGGTAATAAGTACTAATCCAGCTTATACAGTGATTGTAGTATGTCATGTTTGTGAAAGATTGCCCAACTGCTTTCTCTGGGTTTTATGTTAATTTAAAAATATTAAACATAAAACCTTATAACATCTTCATGCTGAGATAAACTGTTCAATTTAACTTGTGCTCAAGCAGCAGCTGTCAGGAATTATCTTGTTCCTAGTGGTTTTTGCTATCACCTCGTGCCCTTTCCTGCCAGAGACACACTGTGGGATGATAAAATGCACCTTGTTAGGATTTATTGCTTAAATAATACCTGAGGCAAGATGAACATTGGTGGCCTAGGAATTAGCTGCTGATTGAGTGATGTCATTCACTGTAGTATCATCAACTTTTTAAAATTGATGGTAAGGCAAAAGTAAAAATTGCCTGTGGATCATACCTGTATTCCTTTTGTGGGCATGTTCACCACTTCTTTTGGGGTGTTATTGAGCTAAGTAGTTGAGGAATGCTTATTTCCCAGTTTACCTACCATTTTGCAAGTGAAAAAACAAGGAGAAATGCTTTACTAGTGCTGGAGATAATTTCCACCATTTAAAAGTAGTGAGAGCTATTTTAAAATCAGTTATAAAAACAGTGAATTTCCTTTTAATGATTAAACAAACTGAAGGAAGTGTTGGTGTGGGCAGTCTCCAGTGGTTAATGTTATGAAAATCATGGCTATTTATCTTCTGAATGGTTTGCATTCTTTTATTTGGGAGGTGTTCTTTGAAAGGTTCAACTTTAGGTGTGGATTCTTTGATTACGGATCAGCTGGTGGGTAGGGTAAGGAAAGGGAACATGTGGCAGCAATAGACTGAAGGGCTCACCTTGGTTAAACGTTTGCTACAGATGGTCTACCCTGAGGATAATCCTCATGTAGGAAATTCACAGTTGGATTATGGCTAGAAATACATATATGAAGGGTTTATTGTTTATGGAATGTAGAATTTTTTTTTTCCTTCTGCTGACTGCCATTTCATGCATATCCACCCAAATTTGTAGTTTTAGAAATATATAACTTACCAAAAATTTAATAGGACAATGAATTATTATATACCTATTCACTTAATTAATTGTTAATGTTTTGGCATCTTTTTATTTCTCTATGTAAATATATACATATTATTATTTAGTGTTATTAGTAGCATTTTGCCTGAACCATTTAAGAATTAATTGCAGACATCAGGACACTTCTCATGTAAATAATTGACATGAATCTCGTAAGAATAAGGATATTCTCCTACATAACTGTAATGGAATTATTATACTTAAGAAATTCAACATTAACAAAAGTCTACAATCTAATATTTAGCCCACATCCAAATTTTCCCTATAGTCCTAATGATGTCCTTTATACCTGTTTTTCCCCCTTCCAGTATCCAATCAAGGATCACACAGTGAATTTTGTTTTGGGGTTTCCTTATTTTCCTTTAACCTAGATTTTTTTTTTCTTTTATAACCTTGACATTTTTGAAGATCTAACCCATTTATTTTGCAGAATATTTGTCTAGATAATTTCTTCATTACCAAATTCAGATCAGACATTTTTGGCAGGTTTATTACACTGGTGATTTGTATCTTTCTTTTCCAGTGTATCGCATTCAGAAATACATGATATCACTTGTCCCATTATTGGTCATATATTGAGTTTGAGCACCTGGTTAAGTGGATTTTGACCAGATTTCTCCATTCTTTACCTTTATGTACCACTTTTTCTTTGTAATTAATAAGTCATGTGGGGGCTGCATTTAATGCATTTTTCCACCTTGCATGTGAAAAACATTGCTGTTTCTCAGGTCTTAGTGATTAAGAATGGGAGTCATTGCTTGCAATCGTGTGTGTGGGTGAGGTGGTGGGGGCGGTGGGGAGAACAGAAGGAGAGAAGGGAGTATTACTCAATAACTAGACCCACAAATTGCCATCCATTCCCTTTTAAGGAAAATATTGATTGATTGAAATTAATGTTTTGTTTTCTCTGCTAAGGATAAGATTTGTAGGTGAGCAAATATCTTCATATTTCTGAATTTTCAAGATAATTGTAGAAAAGCTTATACATGGTAGTGCTGGTTGGGGATATCTTTGAACAAAATAGGGCATTATCTGAAGGTAACCTTTTTTTTTTTTTTTTTGCTTTATTTGGTTATATAGAGATGGTTTCAAAAATAAATGCATCTCCTTGGTAAGTTTTTGGTACTTAGAGATAAAACATACCATTAATATAGCCATGTGGGTTTAAAGAGGGATTGCTGCCTTTTGGTCTTGTGTGCCTGGTTTAGCCCATGAAAAAGACACTTGAATTCCTATTTATGACATATGAACTTATTATGTAATCATTCTTCTCATGTGAAAGGCTAGTGCTGCAGATCATATAAACACCTGAAGTTAGCCATTTGGCTTGTCAGCAAGGGAGAATTTATAGTAGTTGTAATCATAGTAATAACAAGGATGATATTTTCTATTTAAGTGTAGAAAAATGCATTTGCAATGTAAGTGGTCCACAACCAATTCGTATCTGTGGTGTAATGAAAAGCACGTTGAGCTTAGAAGACCAGCAGTCTCTGCTTTGCCACTTTCTACCAATGTGATCCTTGAAAAAACTCTTAACCTTCTTGAACGTCATTTTTTATAGTGAGAATTAGAGCCATGAGAGTCAAATGATGCTACATTATGTTATAAAGGTGGCATTCTATCAAAATTGTGCCATCTAAATGTCCTCAGCTGCTCGGAGTCTGTACTTTGTCTCTCTTTTGTACCCGTATGTATATGTAATAGTAGGCACCTTGTTAGGAAAACGTTTTTCAGATTGTCCCAGACGATTATTACTCCTTTCTGTTTGTTCCTCTAGTACTTTGTATATGTCTCTATTACAGGCAGCATTCATCCTGTTGGGCAGTCTCGTTCATCTTTTCTGTTTGTCCTGATTAGACACTGGCACATAGTAGGCATTTAGTAAATGTTCGTGGAATGAGAGAGTAAATAGTCACTTGTTTTCCTTTATAAAAATGGATAGGTAAATTTTCAGTTTCTTTTTTTCTCTCCAAAGACAAGGAATCAGCTTTTTATTAATTTTTTGTATTTGTGCTTTATATCAGGGATTTTACAGATTGTACATCTGGTGCCATTAGCCATCCAGTAATGGAGAAGAAAAGATTTTTTAAAAATACAACTATTATAGGATACTTTAAAAGTGGGGGGAGGGCGAGAAAACATGCCAAGAGAAAAAGACCACACTGGATATGTCTATTGCATAAATCAAAAGAGTTTATGTCATAACATGAACATGTGCCATTGCTGCTCGTATATTGAATTTCAGTAGTTGGTTGCATAAAGAAGTAAAGTGTAATGAAACTGGCAAGCAAAGTATTCCCCAGTCAGCCTTATCTTTGTTCCATTTGTCCTTCAGACAGAGCTTTTCTTGCCTGTTTCAATAAAATCCATCCAGCTTTTTTCTTTTTTTTTTTTGCATCTCTCAGTAACTGAGCTGAGAAGACCAATGAGATTCAGGGCTTTTATAGTTCTAAGCAGCTGCTTTTTAAGAGATCAAAACTTAGAATGCTGCTACATGGTATTAAGGCTCAACTATTGATGTGTCCCTATAGGGGATATGTTTTTCTTGGGGTGGGAAGAGGAAAGTGGAGAGAAGAAGAGCAAAGGATGACCCCTTCAAGCATGCCTGGGACAGTAAACCCTGATTTCCTTGTTTCCTAGGATCCTCTTTGCAAGCTCGGTGCTTAACCTGACCGAACTGGCTGCCCTTCGGCCTGACCTTGGGAAATTGAAAAAGATTCTGTACTTCCACGAGAACCAATTGGTATATCCTGTCAAGAAATGTCAGGAGAGGGATTTCCAGTATGGATACAACCAAATTCTTTCATGGTAGGTATAGATTGTATCATTATATTGGCCCTTTGTCACGTTTTTCTTTAGAGATAGTTGGTTTTTTAACCTGGAGACCTACTGTACACTTACTTAAAAAACACCTTAAGGTAGGTGCAAATATTTAAACATATCTTCCGCAATAGTAATTGCTTGTGCTTCTGCAGTGTATATAAGATCACAGTTAATCCTTTTATAACATACATGTATGTAACACTCTAATTATATGTTGAACTAATTATCTATCTGTATTTTTCACAACGTTAAAAATAGAATCAGAGGGTTGGCAGGGACCTTCACCCCTTGAATTCCATGATCTATTGTTTAAGGCATACTTCTAGAAAGAGCAGTTAGTCAACTCTTATTTACCAAGCATTATCACTGTATTCAGCTAAAATCAAAATAGAAATTTACAGGAGACAAAAGTTAAAGTATAATGGGGCAAGAGGTTTTCTCTGTCCCTCTTCTCTCTCTCTCTCTCTCTCTCTCTCTCTCTCTCTCTCTCTGTTATTTGTAAGACAGAGAAAGCCATGGAAAATGAATCTTTAGGTAGTGGGTTTTTTTTCCCTCATTGCATCTTCTGAAATGGCACAGCCTTAAAATACCATGACATTTCAGAGGTGATGGTCCTTTTCTATTGTTACTTCAACAACGTGTATCTCTTGAAGCTTAGTTAATGAAAGAAGTTAATAACAACTCTGAAACAGCTTTGCTATTGGATCCTATTCACATAGCTGTAACAGTCAAATGGAATCTGGCAGTGATTGGGCACATTTTACCTACCTTTATTAGCAGTTATTAGCAATTGGAATTGATGATGTGTTTAGACAGACCCCTGACTCTTGCTAGCATGTTGCATAGTTTAGTTGACATAGAAAAACAGCTATATAGTAATAATTCTGTGTTTTGAGCATTTTGTAAATGTTTTCCTATGATCATTTTTACAAGCTGCTTCAATTGTGAAGTAGCAGAGCTATCAAAATAGACTGGAACTGCTTCACGTCAAATGTCTCATAAAAAAGCAACCGTTTTAAAATTTCATAATAAAATTAAGATACTTTGTTTTATATGGAAACAGCAAAGGGAAATATGTTTTAAAAATGAAAATAAAATCATTTTGTGCTTTATCAATATGGAAAACATTTGTAATATTCTTTTGATTTCTTGAATTAGCATCATTCTTTTCCTCCGATAGTGTGTGTTTATTACTCCTGAGAAATCACTGGAAAAAAAATTAAGCCTATTTTTCCCTTTATGGGTGGCTTTAAAGTTAATGGAAGTTATACCCACTCGTATCAGGGAGGAAAAGCACCAAAAAGAATAGTTCTGTAAACTATCTTGGATCTTTAATTTATCATAGACTGGATTTTTAAAGAATGTAAGTAGTTGGGTCACATGCCCTTTGAGGGTAGATATCTAAAAAAAAACTTTTAGCTCCCTGCCCCTCCTTTTTCTTTCATAAAAGATCAATTTCACTCAGGGAATGAGACTATAAAAGCTTGCACATGATTTTTTAGCATTCCTTTTCTCAAGAGAGTAAACTTATAGACAGGCTGGGAGAGAGAAGAGTGGACTTCATCATCAGTTAGCTTCTTAATGGGAAAAAAATGGTTTGTAGTTGTCCAGAGGAAAAATAAGAGTGTCAGAAAACAGTCCTGTTCAAATTCTCTTTGAAAAGTATGACTCCTGCTTCCTCAAATGTTTTTTTAGTTTTCTTGCTGACTTCTGCTTTTTCGGCACTGTCAGATTTCTTTCTTGACCGTGTGGCAGTTAAGGACTTTAAAGATGACTGACATAAGCACTCACCTTAAACAGAGGTTTCACTAACCCTGTGACTTATGAACACATGTCATAACTATATATTATGACCTGTGGGTCGCTATTACAATACATGACATATGGTGAAAGCAGACTAGCTGTAAAACATCCTTCAACTTTTGGTATATTATTATATTGGCTTCCTCATTGCTTAGTGTTGTGTCAGCACTTCTGTGACATTCCTTTGTATTATCCATGTTGTAATCACCCCTATCCCCCCAAATTTGCACTAGGTAGCAACTAAAAAGATACTTATATGAAAAAGCAATTTTGGGGAGGAGGCATGTTAACATTCCTTTTGTTGGTTTTTCATTCTGCTGTGTATCAATATTGTAATAGTAAATCTGGTTGTCTCAGCAAATATGACAAATTAAACTGAAGATTTGCTATGGTATTCCTATTTTGTAAGTTCTACTTATTCTATTGGGTTTTAGGGTCCTATGGACTTACATGTCTTCTTTTTCAGTGTTATTGATCTATTAATATCATTTTTAGGGTGAAATAAAACTGGCTGCTTTGCCTATTTAATCTTATATACAGATGCTTCTTGATTTATGTTGGGAATATGATCTGATAAGCCTGTTCTAAGTTGAAAATGTTTAGTCGAAATGCATTTAGTATACTTAACCGACCTAATACCATAGCTTAGCCTAGCCTACCTTAAACGTGTTCAGAGCACTTACATTAGCCTACAGTTGGGCAAAATTTGGCAACACAGTAAGCACACTGTAGAGGATCGGTTGTGTACCCTCACGATCGGGTAGCTGATTGGGAGCTCTAGCTTGCTGCTGTCCAGCATTGAGAGAGGGTAGTGTACTACTGCATATCACTAGCCCAGGAAAAATCAAAGTTCAAAATTCAAAGTATGGTTTCTCTGAATGCATATTGCTTTCACACCATTGTAAAGTCAAAAAATCTAAAGTCAAACCATTGTAAGTTCAGGACTAATACGTAGTACATTTTACTTTGTTTATTCTGAAGGTCCATGGTATGGTGTTGCAGTCTTTTATACTTTATGTATTCTTTTATGTAATCAGTAGGACCTAGTCATATGACTATCTGGATCCATTTCTATAAATTTCTTCTACTTCTCTGACTACCCCAAATATAATTTAATAGTGAGATAAGTTATGGTGGGGATACTATAATCCTTCTATTTTATTCCCATAGCTTTTAAAAAGCTAACACAGTTTCTTGAAGCAAAAGCGAAAACAAGAAATAGAGTTTAACCAAATAGTATGAAGGTATCACTCTTTAGTATGAAAATAGCTTTGTCTGAATTCATCTTCTTGAAGGCAGTGAGAAGTATGACAAATGCTCTGTTCTCAGTAGTGCGGTGTAAAATGATGCACATCACTCACATAAAAATTCAACATGATTAGTTGGGCCACAAGAAAAAGGTCCTGCTGTACTTAATGTTGTCGATAATAGAGAAAGTTCCTGGCCTTGTGGAAAAATATGCTTTGGTTTGAAGTTTCATGTGATACCATTAAATCATTTCATTTCCCTGTTGCCTTTCCTCTCTGATGCCACGTATCCAACTTCCAATGATAAAATACTAATGAAACTAACTTACCTATTAGAGACATTTTGAGGGATACTGATGGAAAGTAGAGAGTTCTTTGCAAACTTAAGGTGTACTGTAAACTCTGCTTAATACATAGAGGTCTTAGGTTTATAAAAATAATTCCCAATGAGTTTGGGCTCATCATTTGCATTTATCCTTTCCCTTTACAGCCTGGTGGCTGATGTAGTGGTGTTCAACTCAAGTTTTAATATGGAGTCATTTCTCACTTCTATTGGAAAATTTGTGAAGCTGATTCCTGATCACAGACCCAAGGATCTGGAAAGCATCATCAGACCCAAGTGCCAAGTTATTTACTTTCCCATCAGATTTCCTGATGTGAGCAGGTCAGTATAGTTGACTCTATTCCCAATATTATGTCTTAAAGTATACTTCAAAAGTATAGACAGTGGTTTGCTTCTTGCCAATGTTAACTTTTCAGCATAAGCATGGTTAATTAGAGAATTGTGCTGAATCTCACCATGCTGTGATTTACAAAGATTTTAAATAATCATGTTTCTAACATATCACTGAATAGTTAGCTCAGATATTGAGTTCTTCCTTTCTTTTCTCTTATTCATTTGTTTGCTAAAACAAGCTGCTTTGGCTTTTAACACTGTTTTGTTTCTTTATTTGTTGTTCTGTTAGAGAAGTCATCGTCAAGCATGTTTCTCAACCTTTGTATTCAGCATATGCTCATTGATTTATTTATATGTATAATAGTAACTGTTCTAAGTAAATCAGTGTCACCGCCTGGATTATTTTCATTTCTCTTGCTATTTTCTTCTATTTTTTCCCTTCTTCCACTTTTTATTATTCATACTATCTTAGTAAAGAGTTCAGTCTTGTATATGGGGTTGCAAATACACTTAATTGCTGTTTCTCCTTTTCAGTTACTAAGTACATTTTGTATTTCCCTTGTTGCCAGGCCTACCCTGAATTAGCAATGGTTGATGTGGCTAAAGGGAGCATTCTGGAATTCCTTTGCACTTCTGATTAACCCTAGCAAAACAGTTTTTACTATCACCAGAAATATTTCTCCCTTGTGAATAGAAAGTTTACTTCAGTGGAACTCATACTAGCTGGGGATGCTGCTGTTTTAAACTGACTACATCCTTAAGAGAGTTCAGAGACAACTGTTTCTTCCTCATCCCCAAAATGAAGGCAGGAAATGATTTAATAGCCATACATACTATGCAGGAGGTCAGCATTAGTCTTTATGTTCTACAATTACTGAATTCACCCAGATTTTGCTGTAGGACAGTAGTCCTCATCTGTACCCTTAATGCTGATTTATTTTGACTATCTTATTTGTTAATATTTCCACTGAAAAAAAGTCTGCCTCATACCAAATGAAATCAGTGAGTCATAAAATTTAAGTTAGACCACCTTGCCCGATCCTTACTTTATGGAGTGCAGAAAACAGAGGCCTAGAGAATAGACTGGCTTGTACTCACCCTGTCAGTGTGGCAGACTGGATAGGCCCTATGATTTTGATTCAAATTTCGGTTTACTGTTCAAGTTCCCCATCATTGTAGATCATTTGTCAAAAACATTTAATGATTGATTTGCTGTTTTGAAAACTATAAAGCTAAATGGAACCAAGATCTCTACAATTTTCAGATATATATGCATATATGTATATGTGTATTATATATAATAAATATTTATAGACATATCATTTTCTTATCTGTGATGAGGGAATTGAAACTTCTAAAAAATGTATTTGTTATATTTTAAGTCTATGATTAACTAGAACACAGTAGTATATCTGAATTTTTAAAAATATGAACCTTAATTTTTGATGTAAGTTTTTTTATACCATATAGGCAAAATGTACATCTTAAAGTGAGTACGTGGTTATGGCTCATTTTAGTTATTGCTGCTATAGAATTCCAAATAAATAGTATGTTTTGAAATTCACTTGTATCTGATATGTTCCTACAATATCATATGTTTACTAATACCTGTGGCAATTGAATAGTTTATTAATTTGGACCATAATGCGATAAAGGAATTTAGCTAAATAGAAGAAGGTTAAGGAATATTTTGGCCAAGATAACATTTATAAGCAAAGTCTTAGCCCAGAGTGATATTTGAATTATTTTCAAATACTTTGCTTATACAACTCGAACTTATATAGTGTGATTATTTGCATGAATGACAGTCCTTCTAGTGCCTGCAGTTTTAAAGGAGTATTATTTTATTGAGATATTTAGCAATTCCAAAGGCAAAATAACAAAGATGATTAAAAAACGTGTAAATACTTATGTCTCTCTCCCTATACAAATACTATTTAGTCATGGTAAACATGAATGTAAGTAAAAACAAAGCAGAAGATATAGTGAAATTATTAATTCAGTGTGCTATATAATATAATGAATATTAATCAGACATGGGGAGAAACTATATTTCCAACAAAATAAGTGAGGATTCATAGAGTTGATAATCTGTTAAAACGCAGAGCATGTCCATCATTACACTGTGTTTACTCTCTTGCATATGCCATGAATATTTTAATACCACTTGCTTTCTATTTGATTGGCAAAACTCCTGGCACCTGGTTAAATCCATTTGTTCACCTACTTTCTACCTACACTTATGGGACCGAACATGATAGGAGAAAAACATCCAACCATACTTATTAATGGGTTCTGAATTGATGACTCCTAAATTTAGATAGGCCCTTTGAGCTAATGGGCAAGATCCATCCACATTTTCCCTCTTCCAGATAACTAATCATGCCTTCCTCTTTTTTGGAACCCTTCAATACCAAATCTTCTGTCTGCATTCTCAGGTGATGACTGAGAAAATAAAAGCATTCAGAAGAGAACTTTTATATGTTGACACCACTGGATCTACCCAGTTATGTACTTAGGTGTGCATATTCTTCATCTTCACGCCTGTTACTGTGGATAAACTGGCATCACTTCTATCTAGGACCCCATCTCTACTTCTTCCTAGAACCTATCCTTCTCACATAGTCAGGGACTATTGTTCTAGCAATTTTTCCTTCTCTATTCTGCATCATAAGTTTTCCTCTCTTCTATAACAAATCCATTCTTCTGGATTGTTCCTATTAGCATACAAAAATGCTATTATTCCTTACATCTTTAAAAATGTTCTTTCTTGATTCCACTTTTTCCTTGTACTACTGCCTCATTTGTCTCCTCTTAGTAGCAAAACCTCTTAAAACAGTTGTTTATAGTTGCTGCATCCAGTTTTATTCCTATTGTTCTCTTTTGAAGCTATTCTACTGAAACTGTTTTGGGCAAGATCACCTCCCATGGCTCTAAATCCTCTGGTCAATTCTCCGTACTCATCTCAATATTCATCTTGGCATAACGTATCTCAATATTTGACACACTATGCCACATTCTTCAGTGGGCTTTTAAGACACAAAACAGCCTGATTTTCACACAAGCTGCTGCTTCTCAGGCTCCTTTGCTGGTTGCTCATCATCATCCTGACCTTTTGACATTGGAGCCTCTTTGGCATTCTTGACACTTAAGGGATTGGTGGAGAAAGAGCCCAAGATGGAAATGAGAAGAAAAAATAAGAATTAGGAGGTCAACAATGTGATAATTATCCTGTGAAATAAAGTGAGAGAGTTTTAAAGAGATAATCAGTAGTGAATTTAGAGCAGTGAGGTTAAGTAAGATGGTGACTAAAAAGTATCCTTGAATTTGACAATCAAAGGGTCAGTGGCACCCCAACCGGCATTCAGTTAACTCACGGAAAACTGTCATATTTTTCTCTGGTAACCAGAGAAACTTAGATTGTAAGGCAGGATGAGATCTCTGTCTCTCTCTCTCTCTCTCTCTCTCTCTCTCTCTCACACACACACATACACACACACATACACACCCCACCCACACACCCACTACTCCTCATTTTATGGATGAAAGTACCAAGGCCCAGAGAAGTTATATGTCTTTCAGCAATCACACAGCTAGATATAGGCAGAGCAGGAACTAGAACTCGTATCTCAAAATCTCCATCCAGTGCTCAGCACAGCACTTATGGTAAATGCAATTTCAGAGGTCTTGATTATCTGATTTTTCAGCTGACAGCAGATTAGCAGCATCAAATTGGGGGTGTGATAAAGGCAGGCTCACTGACAGCAGTAAAAAGTGACAGCTGAGTGACAGCTTGACAACAAGGGAGGAGAGAGATAAACTATTTTGAAAAAAATATATGGGAAGTGAAAAAACATACCAGCCTGGAGCCATTCTATGTCAGGGCAGGCAACTCTGCACATCAAATAACCCCTGCAGACATTTCTCCATGATTGTACAGCTTGTGCATCAAAAGGATGGCTGTGATTTATTAAGAGAGATTAAATGGAACTGGTAAATTTATTTTAAGAATGTAAGCGAATACATAATCTACTTTTGGTAGAAATTAATGGCAGCAAATGGAGGTAGACATTATACCTTACTCTAAGATGTACGTATATGAGCCGTATTCACCTAAGGGAAGATAATAAACCTCTAAAGCCTTTCTCGTGCAGTTGTAATATCCTTAAGCTTTAGGTGACCAGGGGACATTTCAATAAGCTATCATTTTTAGATCTCCCTGATTAGAGCTTTGTCACTGACCAAATCTATGTTTTCTGCTGGGTTACAGACACTGGGTCTTTAGGTACTGGAGGCTTCCAGGGCTGCCAGATGATTGGTAGTCAACAAAGCAGATTTTGCAATATTAATACCAGAATATAAATACAATCTCAGGATTTGGTGAAATGAGACTCACTACTGGAATATATTAAAACAGAAAACTGTGTGTTAAAGGATCCTTTTTGTGTTAAAGGATATAGATTAGATAAAAAAAAATGAAGGCCATTTTACTGTGGGTTTCAAGAAGGCAAATTTCACGTGGAACTCCATGGTGATAAGTGTGTAGTGGAGAGAAAAAAATGAAGGAAACCTGCAGCCTGCTGAGCTAGATGCTAAGGAAGCCAGTATTTTCCTACCTAGATCATGTAACTGTCAGAAGGGCAAGGTCTAGCAGAAGTAGGGGAATTTTAAATATCCAGACCTTTGTGCAAATCTTAGTCTTAAGAAAATCAAAATATCTGAAGAATTTGAAGCTTACTTTCTGACAATGTCACCTTTAGAAAGTAGAGCTTACCATAGCAGCTAACCCTTTTTGATTCTTACTTTATGCCCCACATTGTACTAAGAATATTATACATATTTTAGTATGTTGTCTTTACCACTCTAAAAGATAGTTCTCACTTATAGTTGAAGAAACTCAAGCATAGAGAATCTAAGTAACTTCTTTCCTATGGTCACACATACAGATAGTAAAGGTAGAACCAGAAATCACTTTTTTAGAACCCAGACTCTTAACAGTTTTGCTGTATTGCCTCTCCCACAGAGAGAAGCTCTGGTTGCTAGTATTTGACTTTGACCAGTAATAATGAATGATTTATAGAAGACAACTGACAGAGAAGTTGAATGGAAGTGAGCATATCATGGTAATGTTATGAAAGAAAGGACTCACCTTTAGAAAGCTGACTTTTAAAGGGTTGAAGTTCTGAAAAAATAAGACACCTTAAGAGGAATGAAAAATTTCAAGAAAGAATTTTGGTAGAAAAATTGAAAATGGGCCTAAAGAAGCAGAATCGGATGAATATTTGAAAGAAACAGCCATAAACTGAGACTGTGATTTCATGTGTACGAAAACCCTTTTCTTTGTTTGTTTCTAGTTACGTCCCATTTATCCAAACTCTTTTGTCTTACAGCTTAGGCTGTAGTGTAAAACTCATCTTACAGGGAGGTGCCCAACCCATCACATTAGATGTCAAGGGTGGAATAGGCTGCATCCACACAGCATCAGACTTCCTCCGTCTTTCTCCCCTACGGGATTCCATATAGAAGGAGTATTCATGATTTTCATATAACTAGATTATCCCCATTTCCAACAAATTTCGAACATATAAGAAGAAGTACAGCAAATTACAAAGTAGCATCCTTAATCCTTGAAAAAGGATTCATGTTGAGATCCATGTCTTCTCAAGGAATTCCATCAGCAAGTCATGACTAGAGTGTATCAAAGTGGGTATCATCTTCTTCAAATAATATTCGGTTGGATTAAAGGTGAAGAGAGAAATGCTGAGGCTGTCAGGGCTTATAGTTGTATATGTTTATCACTTGCCTGCCTTTTCTGTCCCACTAAATTGTGAAAAAAGAGTTTAAATTTCTTCATTATGGTTGTATATAGTTAATGTGAAAAAATCAAATGTGTATATTTCCTATGGAGACTTTAAAAAATCAGCCACTTATTTCTTTTTAAATGAGGAAATGAATGGATGCTATATCCATAGGAGTTTAAATTTGGACTTTGAGCAAATTAAAGCAAATTACTTTAGAGTGTGTAATATATGCTTTATCTGGGTTTCAGGTCCAGTTTAGTTGCCCCAGAGAGCATCTAGTTATCCACTTTGCTGTGATCATTAGGACAGGATTTCATATATTTCTGTCATTATTTCACTGTCTATTCCTATTTGCCATCAAATTGCATTGTCAGAGTTGTCACAAAGTAAACAAAACCAAAGTGGATTTACCTGTGAATTTCCTTGATTCATGGTAGCTTTTACATCCCTAGAATAGGGATTCTGTAAAGAGCATCTCTGCTTTCCTGCTTGCTATATTTTTGACAGCAAAGGAGAAAAGGAAAAGATGTTGGTCATTTGGGGTAATCTCATTTATTCAAACCTTAGGAATTTCTCTGCATGTTTCTCTCTATCATTTCTTTATAGCTAAAATGTGGAGCCAAAACAGAGGTTTATGGACTTTGCCTAACTAATTTAGAAACAAAAATAGGGAATTTTAAAAACAGTGTGAAAACTTTAAATGAAAACTCCCAGGCTGTGCAAACAAAGGCATGGAGCCTAAGGGCTTTTTGAAGAATTCTTATTAAAGAAAACACTATTTTACATTGCAAAGCAGATGTGTCAGAAAACAACAGCAGATTTGTAATTTGAGAATTTGTGGATTGATGGGACAGAAGGCAGCCCCCATAGCTCCCCATAGAAAACTTTTTGTTTCCTGCTATCAAGAGTTCTGCTTTGAGGGGCTGGGGCTGCCAGAAAACACCTCAATCTTCTTACCACATGTGGTCATATTGCTTAGATATTTGGAGAAAGTATTAGTGTTAGACATATTATTAGTAAAACTATTGCCTTTGCTCTATGAAATAATGAATTGGGTGCTGTCCTCTTGAATATTATTCTACAACTAAAGTACAAGAAAACTTTGCTGAAATTTAAATATATATCCATATTTGCTAACAATTATTTTGGCTCTTCAAAATGAATGCAGAAATGTGTTTCCTTTGAATGTCATTTAAAGAAATTATAGAATCACTATTTTAAAAAAAACCCTTTGATAAATCATTCCAGTGTTTAACAATATTCATTGTCAAGAAGTCTCCTTTATATCTATTACAAATCTTTCATGATGCTTTAGATCATAACTGTCTTCCTCTTGACTATCCTTGCTAAGAGAAGAGACAGTTTGGTTGTCAGCATTTATATATTTTTATATATACTTGTAGATAATAGATGCTTTGTTGGTCTGAAGTTACATAGAACAAACTCTTGTTTACTCAAAATACATTTAACAGTAATTTAATTCTTTCATTCTTTTTTTTTTAAATGAAATTATCATCTGTGTTGATATCTAATTACAACAGTTAGATTTTTGCTCTCTTCAGCTTAGCAGTGATCCCACCAAGAAGTGCTCTGAAGTCAGCAGCAATACCAAAAACTCTGTCTTTCATTGTAGGATAATCAGCCCCTTTTCTCCTGACTATAGAGAACATTTACTTGATTGTACATCATAGACTTGATGTCCGTTTTTTTCTTAGGTTCTTGTAGTCCTACCTTAGGAAATCTGGAGGTAAGAAGCAAAGGCTTCACACAGTGTAGAAAAATAATTATCAATCAGAGAACATACTTGGCTAGGGGCATCAGCCCTAAGGGAGTCATGGAGCAGGGCTACAACCAAATTGGGATGAATGACGTTTGACAAACAAACCACAGTTGAGGGGACTCAACAGAAGGTCCCCCTGGGCTCTTTTCTCCTCAGCAGGCTCAGAGGGCATCCCTGAGCTTCCTTTAGCACAATGACTGATCATCAGTATAGGATGATCATGGCCAGAACAAATTATATGTTTATATCCAATATTCATTAAATGACGTCTATGTACAATGCATGTTAAAAAGATTTCAAGTGCATTATTTTGATGTTTGAATGCTTAAACTTTGGTTATCTTTTTTAAAGTTATTTATTCCAATCATTTCATTTTCTGTGACGCTAAATAAAAAGTATGACTCAACAGTATGGTATACGGGGATTCCGGTTTGCATTCTACCACTTCCTACCACTGTTCAGCCTGGGGCAAATCACTAAACCTCCCAGAGCTTCAGTTTCCCCATTTGTAAAATGAAAATGGAAATAGTACCACCTCTTAGGTTTATTGTGAGGATCAAGATTATTATAACGTGCTTACTGAGCACAGTGCCCACGACCTAACAAGTTTCCAGTAAATTTTGGTGGCTTTATTAATACTCTTGTCATTACCATTTTGGTTGTCTATTAACAGGCTTTTTGCCAAGCTTCCCCATTCAACATGATTCTAACCTTGAAAGTAAGGAGAACAAATTTCTGAAAACTCTAGTAATTCTGTAGAACACCTGAGGATCTAAAGTTTACCACTAATTCAAATAAATAAATAAAAAACAGAGACTGTCTTGTGTTCTGCCAATCCACATGACAGCAGCCAAACCGCATAATTTAGCAGTATGAGTACTATGTCATATGACAGGAAAAATCACATGTACCCTCGCGTACATCTGCCCGGCATCTATAATATGTATACATTCCATGCTGATGGTAAATGATGATGAGTAATCAGTACAGAAGTAATTTTAATTGTTCAGTGTTCTATTTAAGAATGCTAGGAAATGTTCTAGAAAGTTTTCTAAGAAAAAGTAAATAATTTGTAATATACCTTTGAACAGTAAACTGCCAGAATAATCTCTTATCCTGAGTGGCTCATTTCCTAGGAAATTTCAGATAAAAGACTTTGTTACATAGAAAATTCTTTAAAAATGTGCCTTAAAGTAATTAGATACAATAAAATATACTTAATAGAAATTTAATTCTTTGAGGTTTTTTTAATATATGCTATTGTTCACCCAATATCTATTAAAAGCTTGCTGTTTGTGTGGTAAATACAAGATATTCTGAGATATAAGGATAAATAAGACAGGGTCCTTAATATTAATAAGAACTTGGAAGGAATAATAGACATACTCACGTGACTTTAAGTACAAGAAAGAAAAAAAAACTGTGCTTTTTATGGTATTTGAGGTGGGCTTTAAAGGCTGCCTAAGCTTTGGGCATAATCATAATGGCTATCATTTATCAAGTGCCTTTTCTGGGCATGCACTTTTTATGTATTACTTCTCATCTTTACCAAATCCCTGCAAACTAGGTACTATTATCCTCATTTTGCAAGTGAGAAAACTGAGAAAAACTGAGGTTCAGAAGGTTAAGCTTGCCCGAAATCGCATAGCTACCTAAACTATCTGACTCTAATATGTGCTTCCGTTACTGCCATGGTGTTTCTTGCTGTTGGGGAAAGAAGGGTGGGCTAGAGCAAGTGAGAGGGCATATTATGAAGAGAGAGAAGTAATACACAGATTTGTGGCAGTGAATGATCATTGGATCTGGACGAGATTAATTACCTTTGACTTAGTTGTATGAAGAGGTGGTTAGACTAGAGATGGGAATTAAGGCTGAGGAATTTGGACTGTGGGCTGTAATTTGGTATCAATAAGTATTTTTATTATCAATAAGTATTATAGAATATTGATGGGAAAGGAACTAGGAAGCAGAGAAGCAAGTGAAGAAACTACTAGAATAGGTTATTGAAGACATGAATGAGGGAGCTGGCATACAGCTGAAAAAGAGGAAATACACATAAATACATGCTGGTTGTACACTTGGCAGTTGATGTGGCAACTTGATGGAGGAGTGTCAGGATGATTTTGAAGCATTGATTATAGTGGCTCAGAGAATATCTGTGCTATTAAAATTGAGACATAGATTTATTGGTATAAAGATGGTAAACTCAGAGTTGTATATATTGAGTCAGAGATGTTGTAGGCTCATTTAGATGGCGCTAACCAGCAGGTAGTATCCTATTTTGCCTCATTAAGTGTTGTCATTTACGACTTAGTGTGATTTGCTATATTCACCTGCCTTTGCAAAAGTTTGGTTAGATTGCTTTTTCCTTTGACATACTTGATACTGCTCAAATTATTTTTCCCAAATACATACAACATAACTGTTTCTTGTTATTTGTTACTGTCTCATAAAAATTAAGTGCAAAATTTGTAAAACCATCAGGTCTTTTGAACTCTTTATTTCTGGGTAAGCATGAGTATATTGAATTAGTTTTCTGTTTGTCTTCTCAGAGGTCAGTGACTACTAAATCATTTTCAGTCCCTTTGTCTAGAGAATCTTGAGATGAATCACAGGAATCGTGATGATAGGGCAGCGTGATATAGTGCCTAAGAAAATTGACTTTGACGTCAGACAGAGCTAGGTTTCAGTACCATGTCTTCTGCTAACCAGTTGGCTGATATTAACAAAGTTGCTTGACCTTTTCCACTTTATTTTCTTTTCTCTTTTGTAAAGTAGGCAGAGTAATATTAGTTTCATTGGGTAGTTATGAGAATTGAATGAGGTATACTATATGTAAGGTAATTGGTAAAATGCTTGAGGTATAATAAGCATTAAATAAATGCTGATTATTATTTTCTTTATGTGTTTTCAAAATAGTATCTTTTGTGCTTTCATTAACCTATATGTAATTTCTTTAACTTTTTGTAGAGCTAGAACTGTGCCCCAAATTGCAATCCTGCCTGATGTCAGCAATTTTAAGAGCATCAGTTGATGTTTGCTTTAGGTCAACTTCCAGTTTTTGTTTTTTTGTTTTTTAACAGTGTTGTTTGCTCTAGGACTGACCTATGCTGGACTGAATGCCAAGATTCTACTTAGAAATATTGCTAAGAATATTAAATCCAAGTACTCTTCTATGTACGTACTCTTGTCATGTGTGTTGAGGGTCTTCTGCACTGTTGACCTAATACAAGGAGAATCACAGACCTGTCTCACACCTAACAAGATTTATATTACCAATTATTTACAGAGGTGCTTCTGTGAGTGATTAGAAATGATAAGCTTTCCTTAAGTTTGGTTGGTTTTGTTCTTATTAGAATTGACTCAATGTTGCTTACAAATTTATTTTTATTAATAAGTGTTCCCATGAAAGTAGTTCTCAAATAATTGTCACTTTGTTTTGGAAGATTTCAATGTTGTAGATCAGTACTATTAAATATGATACTTTAAAAACAGTGGGGCCAGGTACAGTGGCTCAGGCCTGTGATCCTAGCACTGTGGGAGGCTGAGGCAGGAGGGTCAGTTAAGCCTAGGAGTTAGAGACCACCCTGGGCAACATAGTGAGAAACCGTCTCTACAAATAAAATTTTAAAAAAGAAAAATTAGCCAGACATGGTGTCATACGACTGTTGTTCCAAGTACTAGGGAGGCTAAGACAGGAGGATCGCTTGAGCCCAGGAATTCCAGGCTGCCGTGAGCTATAGTCGTGCCACTGCACTCCAGTCTGGGTGACAGAGTGATGGAGAGAGACCCTGTCTCTTTCAAGAAAAATTCAGTGAAGATAACAGTGAGAACTCAATAAAGAAAATCTAGTTATACTTTTCTTTACTTAAAGGTAAGTTCACTACTCGCACAAATGCTTGCCCGTTCTTTGGTAAATCGACATTCTCTTGCCTATTGTTCTAAGCTGAAATCTTGGTCCTGCTTCTTAAGCAGCCATGAAGTGAAAATGGTAGAAGTTCTCCTCTTATTTCCTTCTTAGCCACACACTAAAATTCACATGTAATAGTTGGCATCAAGAGAAGAAATAGCGTGTTAGTATCTCTTCTTTCCTATTGATATATTTTCTGTATCCATGGAAATGTATTCCTTGTTTGAAATTCAGCTCCCAGTCCAGTGCTTCCTGTTTTGATCCTCTAACTCTGAGTTCATGAGTATGGTCTGCAACTCAATTTATTTACATGTAGAGAGAGGATTTATCTCTTTCAGACACCCACCTCATTCAAACCCAGTGTGCATCTGCTTTATTAAGTATCTCTGGGCACCCTGAGCAGACCAAGTGATTCTGCAGGAAGAGGGTGGGTCTATTCAAAGCTATCACATTGCATTTTTATAATACCAAAACTTATTTTATAATACCAAATCCTTAAGTGCATATTATAATTATTTTTCACTAAATAATGAAGAGGGAGCTTCTGTCTTAGGCTGTGAGAATGGATTTGAAAGGACATAAGAGATAATGGGACAGTGAAATATCCAGGACTCAGTGATAAATTCTGTTGGAAACAGAAGACAAAAGGGACAAGTGAACTCAAAATAATTCATAAGGTTTTGAAAATTATTGTACTGCCAACTGAAACAGGAAAATCAGGGGAAAATGTCAACCATATTTTCACTGTAGAAAAATTCATTTTTTTCAGTTTTAGGCAGTTGATTTTTTTTCTTACGAAAGAATAGAATCAGAACTTCAGAAATCTTCTCATCCAATTCCTTCATCTTATAGCTGGGAAAAGTTTCAGTGGAGAGGTTTTTACTCGAGATGATTAGAGCAGAATCAGAATTTAGAAACCAGGTGAAAACTTCATGGAATTGTTAGAAATGTGAAACCATCGTTGTTCATTGTATTAGCAATTATTAGTAGGATAGGATTAATCAGCATTGACAAACTCAGTTTTTTTCAGGAATTGATAATGTTTCTTAGAAGTTTCTTAGAAGAATCTCAAATATTTCAGTTGCATCGCAACTTGTGGCTATTTTTCACTGAAAATATCTAGTTCTCTGATCTGTAACTCATTTTGAGGTGAAAATGCATTTGACTCAGCCAACTCTACTTGCTTATAACATATTTTGTTTTTCCAGTAAACACTGGACTACTCATATAAAACCTACTCTAAGAGTGAGGAATAGGAATAGGAATTTTCAGCATTTGAAACTCAGAACCTGAAAGTTATTTTCTTATCTCCCTTTTCTGGGACTTAGTATCACAAATCCTGAGTGAACCAATATTCTACACAACCATTAAATTTTTTATGCTTTTTCTTCGCAAGTTTTGGAAAAATTATTCTTTATGATTAAAAAATTTTCTTAAGCTTTCCTTCCATGTCTGTCTCCGGAGTCTATTTAAAATCTTCAACGCAGTATGGCTTTGGCCTGTATGTATGATGTGCCTGTTCTGACTCTTCCTGTGGCTATCAGGCGAGTCCCTCTTTTTATCCTTCAGTCCTGTTTGGATAGCTGGCTGACATCACTAGGGGTGGGCTGCTGTTCTGGTTAGTTCAGAGGACAGCCCAGTGTGTGTGGGCAGGGGACCAGGGGAGAGAATTTCATGTATTGTAGGGGAAAGTGTAGTCCAGACAGAAGAACATAAACTTGGGAGTCAGACCTGAGTTCTAGTCTTGGCTCAGCCACTTTCCAGATGTGCATCTTGGTCAAATTATGTCACCTGGTCAGACCCTTAGCTCCCTGACATGGAATAAAAGGAGTCAAGTAAGGACTATGTGAGAGAGAACGGAGGAAAAGTGTTTCACACTGTGCGTGGTATACATTCGCTGCCCACCTCCCTGCCCTTCCCCTGCCTGAGGTCATACCTGCTATTCTGTTACACTTTATTAACTGTAATTGCCACTCACAGGCACCTGAACTGACCTTTTTGTGTTGCTATCTCAGTTTCTGATGCTTTGAGGGAGTATTAAAGCATATAAGACTTAATTTTCTCTTGTATGGATAATCCACATACCTCTATAATATTCAGTTGATTTTTTTTCCATTTCTTCTCTAATGACTAACTATATTCACTTCAATAACTTTTCACAATGTAAGTCCTTAGTTACTTTTTTCATGGTACTTTGGATGTCCAACACCCTTTCCTGCTGCTTATGGGTATGTTTCCCGTGCTTTGTTTTGTTTACTTTTTATTCTTCTATCTTTTTTTGTTGTGTTTTATTTGATGGCGATTTTTCAGGGTTAGCACTATGGAACAAGGCTGTTATAATCAATAAAAGTCAATGGAACTGTATCATGCTTTCTAGACAGAGAATCAACTATTCACATCCTTATATGGAATCTTTGAGTACTTGGCTCTGATTGAAAACATGTTTTTGCTAATGCTTGCAAGTATTTTTTTACATCTCCTGAATGTACAAGTTGATTGAGGTTGTGGTACTTCTACCTAGAGGTAGGTTATAAGTAAGCATTAATATGGTAATGGATTGTTGTGTATTTTCTGAACAGAGAGGGTATGTTTCAGACATATTTGGCTGGAAAAAGTTAGGATAAGATTTTATAATTTACTGTAGATAAATCTGTAGCACAGATAATATTTATAGAGCTAAGTGTAAATTCAGAAACCTTTTAGATACAGAATTATGGTTTGTGGTTCAGAAACTCGTCTTGTTACTACAAGAAAGGTTGTGTTAGAATTTTGGCCCTTCAGAAATATAATCTTTAGGTGTTAAAGCCTTTTTTTCTCCCAGTTGATGAAGCATCACTCCATGAAACATGTCTTTGGGGTCTAGTTGTGTAGCCTGTATTCATAAAGTTCAGTAAGTCCTCACTTAACATCACCGGTAGATTTTTGGAAACTGACTTTAAGCAAAATGATGTACAGCAGCAGGTCTTCAAATAGCATCATTTTGTTCAATGTTGTATTATTATAAAGTTGATGAGGAAAAAAATGATTTTGTCATGCATTGTTTCACTTAAAGTTGCAGTTTCCAAGAATCTGCCAAGATATAAAGTGAGGACTTACTGTGTGATGATATGCATTCCCTCAAATACTGTGATTATTTTTTTCCCCTTAAATAAAGGCCAGTGAAACCACAGCTATAACTAAGCTGGTAAAACATAGCCTAACACAGTGGTTTTCTATGTTGGGTGCACATCATAATCACCTACAGAGCTTTAAAAAAAATTCTGTGTCCAGTCAATTAAATCAGACTGTCTTGGGTTGGAACCAAGTATTGGGTTTTTTTTTTTTTTTTTGAGTTCTCGGGTTATTTGACTGTGAAGCCAAAGTTGACACTGACAAAAAGCATTGCTACCAAATAATAATCTGTGGAAGGTCCACATACCTGCAGTAGCCTCTCCTGGTTGCATCATTTTTAGTATTGCCAAAATTATGTTCCTGTCTGCAAGTGTCCTCAGGCAATCTAAAGTAAAAATTACATGTCTCCAAGAAAATGAATTTGTATAATTTTCTGGCTATCCTGATGAAAAATAAGAAAATGTTAAAAATTGTATTTATCCTTGATCTCTTTCTCCATACGTGTTGGCATGCCTCCATTTCCCATTGACTTAACGTTCAATTTTTCTCTTCACTGTTTTTCTTGGGTGACATTGGGAATTTTTACCATCTGATGAAGGCAGATGTATTTTCAAATAAAAATGTCTTAAGCATTTGTTCTTCCTACTATTCCTTTCTTTGGCAGAATATTCATATAGTTGATAAATAGTTTGCTTTCTTTAAATACCTTTTCATATAATCTTTGTAGCATGTTTCATGGGTATTTTAACCTAGTTTTATGGTTTTTCATGAAATAAGGTATTTTCTAAATATGTTATGCTGAATTTAACTGAAATAAGCAGTTGTACTGTATGTCTTTAAAATGATGATGATATCCTGCATTTTAGGGTAACACTTTCATCCTGAAAGATTCCAAAGCACACTGAGAATGGTTACAAATTATACAGTGAAGCACAGTCACCATTGTAGAGTGAAGCCTGGCAGCTGTTTAACAGCTCATCCCAACACTACACAGCAGGTTAGGCTAGGAAATGAAGAATAATACTGGATTCACTTGAAAAAATTGCTAGGGGGGTGAGGTAAGCAGAATGTAATTACCCAAGTTGGAATTTATCCAGAACATGAGGCTAACACCTCCAGTCTTAAAAGAGAAAGCTCTGATTCTTTAATAACCATGTACTTGCTTTCTACATAACTGAAATGTAAGGGTGCTTCTAGCCTCTTCAGACTATCAACGTACGCTCTCACAGTGTTCTGATTGAGACTTAAAAGGAAAAGGAAAGCTCTCTTTTTTAAAACTCATATGTTCATACCAACTCAGGGATGATAGAAAGGTTTCCATTTGCGTGCCACTTTTGGCTCTGAATGGCTCTTTGGAGCTTTTTGAGGATTTGAAGGCTGTATTCAGGATTAAAAAAAAATTCCATGATAGGTTAGTAATGTCTTCCATGGGCACCGGAGAAGTAGAGCTTAACACCTGTGCTGTATTTTCTAGCACCAAGACTTAGCTGCTACTTTCCTGGGATGTTTTAGCAATACTTTTAGTTCTTTTCAAATCTTTTGAATGATTTTAATTATTAATACTTGTTTTCCTAAGAAAATTTTAGAAGAAAAGGCCATTGACCATTCTTTAGTAATCATCTTGGTGGGATTAGAGAGAAAAAGAAAAATAATGGCTTTAGGTCAAAAATCTCAATGCAAAAAATGTCCAGCAAAGGAAGCAAATTGGTGTCAGGTTGGGTTTTCCTTTGGGTAAATAAGCAAATCAACATCTGAAGAAAGCAAACAGAAATTAAGGTTAGGAACACAAAATAGCAGAAACATGTTACTAAATCAAGAACTGAAAATCAGAATTTGGTTTGTTGGAGGAATGTTTGAAACATACGGTAATGGGGCCCTGGGTCTGAAACCAGCACCTGGGAGAGCTCCCAGTGATGGTGGCTTCTCTATGGCTCTTCAGTTCTGTCGTATTCAGCCCTGCCCTTCAGTCTGGTATGTTCAGCTTAGTAATGCCTATACAATCAGGACAATGGACCTTTCATCCTATTAATGTTAATATTAGGAATAAGTTTATACTGTAAGTAAGATACTGTAAAATTCATTTTACATGTCTTACATAATTCACACAACCTTATGTGTTAGGTATTATAACTCACATTTGCATATCAGAAGATGAAGTTAAATAATTTGCCTGTAGTCACATTTCAAATGAATGGTGGTACCATAAGTCAAACTTTGATCTGCGTGGCTTTAAAGCTTGTGTTCGTAATAACTGTACCACAAAGTTACATGGGAATGAGGTCATTGCTATAGCTCTTACTTCTGTAAAGCAGAGGGCTATAGGAACATTCTGGGATTTTAGAGCACAGTCTAGAAGGAATTTAGAATACTTCTAGTAACAGGCTAGAGTGTGGATAATTTGTGTGTTTTTCTATGCTCCAGAATCATTACGAATAGAGTTGGTAGAACCTGTAGGCAGTTCTTTATGGTCCTTTCTTTTGGCACAGTGGAAGTTATTTGAGCAAAAAATCCATGTGTTGTCTTGTTTAAAGAAAAGAATTCTTGCATTCCTATGAATTAAAACAAAGTGACCTAAGTTACTTTAAATGCTATGATATTTTGATTCTAGGTCTTACATCTCTGTTGTATTCCCTATTTTACTTCCTCCTAATACACACTGGTATGAACAGCTGTAAAAAACCTTCTTATACTCTGATTTAGACAATATGGGACGATATGCTTGCTTTTTCAAATATCCACGCATCTGATATAAAAAACAAGGACTTAAAAATATGAATCATATTTCAATCTATATAGTACTGACTCTTCTGGACAGTTGGTCTTCATTATATTCTTAGAGATTTCCAGAGGGGAACTCTAAACCAAAACCGGTCAGCTGTCCAGCATAATAAAACGGGTTTGGTGTAAGAAATCCTTTAAAGTTCTAAACAGGATGATAAAATTGTCTTTTCATTTGATGATGGGCCATGTGGAAAACACAAACTTTATTTAATTAAGTGCACTGTAAAATAATTTTAATACTATATAATAGGAATTAAAACTCAATTTTACATCTGAGGTCTTATAAGTCAAGTTTATGCCTAAAGCAAATTCAAATATTCAGTTTATCAAATTCCTGAAAATGCCTTATAGTGGAAGAACTGACAGACTTTTTTTTTTTTCTGACAGACTTTTAATCATAGTAATGCTACCATGTCACTTTTAAATACTATGTAAGTTGTTGACTATTGCTGTTCTTTTGTGATAGAAAAAATAATTAATAAGTAATTGAGAAGTAATCTAGTAATTTATATGGCATATAAAAAAAGATACAAGTCATTTGCCATGCAGGTCATATTTGTCTAGATTATAGAGGATATTATCCATAGAGGTGTTTGTATATATATATCTGTGTGTGTGTTTATGTGTGTGATCCTTTTGTATATTTTAAGGTGGTTTTATTGCCTTTCACATTGGGCATTCAACCCCAGCTACATATTAGAATTTTGTAGAACTTTCAAAAGTCCTTTTGTCCAGACAGCACCTAGACCAAATAAATCAAATTTCTAAGGGTAAAACTGAGGCATCAGTACATACTTAAGCTTCCCAGGTTAAGACCACTGATAAGATACACAAATACTTAATGAGGTATTTACATCTTGTACACATGTAGGTAATTGCATGGAGGAAATGAAAGAAAATGCTCATTCTTTTAATACAGAGGAATTTTTTGAAGGGTCATGGTACGATGCTTATTGAAATAGGGTGACCAGATAGATCTAATACTAGATAAATTATAGGCTGAAATAGAATTTTATTTAGTATTCTTTTCATTAGCAGTGACTTAAGTGAAATACCTAGAGAAAGATATAAAAGACCCTCAATTCACCTGGCCACTTCTGCAGTTTTTTTTTCTCTTGACTTCAGCTGCTAGCCAACTTATAACCTGAATCTTGATGATTAATAGCTCTTATAATATTTTCTTAGCTAGTGTAACTTCAATAGCAATACTTCTAATGCCTCACCCTTATAAAATGGCACTAAACTATTTTTCTCAATAAATTCTACTGACACATGGTCCCACAGATTAATTATAAATTGCATAGAAGTACTGCCCTTTGTCAGTTTTAAATGTGTAGCTTTATCTTCTCTTTCTCCTTGTCTTTCCAAGCTAAATGGAATTAGGGGCTTAAAAAAACCTTATTTACATGGAATCCATTCCTATTCTCTTATTTTAAACAATAGTGCCATTAATTTTCATTCTAGACTCTTTGGTTCCTCTACTATTTTCATTATTATTATAATTTAAAAAGAATCATTTCTATTTTTACAAACGCCTTTATTTCCCAACACTATATAAACATCTTTTTAGGAAATAATTTTCCCAAATACTGTTATTTTTTTTTTTAACCTGGTGAGCTATCTCCATAAATTGAATTGGGAATACCAAACAACTTTTTATTTTATTCATCTTCTCTTTTTTTATTTTTAAACGAAAAGATGAAGGGGAAATGGGTATCAAAAGGGACTTAGACAACCATGGAAATAAATGTCGGGCCACTTTGCTATGGGTACTTTAAAACACCCCCAGGTAGATGGAAAGAGTAACTTTAGGGCTAAGATCATTTATCACTGAAATTATAATGCTGGCACAGCTCTGAAAATATTTCTTTACAGGGTTTCATAGACATTTCACAATAAATGTCTTTTGTTAAAATGGTCTTAGGTCCTATAAAGCAGAGTCTGTATTCTAGGAGGAATTCTTTTGCAGTTATTTAATAGTGTTCTTTTCACAATGCCTTTCTTTCCATGCTTCTTGTTCCCATTGCAATACTGGTATCTTTGACCAGGGGGTAGAGACAGCTAACACTGAGTCTTAGCTGTTTCCTCTAAATGATTGAAAGGAAAGAAAATATGGCCTTCGAGGGTTATATTTAAGTATGGGAACTGTTATTACTGAGATGCTGACCCAGTTACTTACTCTTTGAAAGAGGGCAAAGTAGGATTGGAAAATGTGGAGAAAGCAAATTGGTTGGACGTAACAAAGACTTTGACTGTAATCCTGCGAAACACTATAATAATCAATAAAAGGCAGAGACAATTGTATGTTTTTGTGGTTTAGGCAGCTCTCAAAATGGTATGATTTAAGAGGTAGCTAGGAAGATCTGAGCTTTCCTCCAAACAACTCCTTAATACTTGCAGAAGTTCTGCCAGCAATGAGAGAAGAATTCTTACTGGAATCCCTGTTTGGAGTTGGTAATTGCTGTAAAACCCCTGAAATTATATATAAAATGTCATGGAAATGTGCACATGAGCATGTTTTTGAGAAGATTCATAGCTATCATCAGAGCTTTATGTATCCATAAAGATTCTTCTTAAAACTAGATGACCATCATATAGTGTTCATTTGTAATTTAATGTGAATTTGGTCAAAGGGATTTCCATCTGGATCTCTTACTGAGATGAGGAGTTAATCTCTATATCTAAAACAGTAATTTGGATGTTTTGACACCCAAATCTAGTGTTCTTTTTCAGGAACCCAGAAGGTGAAGGATTTGGGGGTGAAAGATATTGGGGCAATTGGACTTGAGTGAGGCACTTGAGGCTGTCAGTAGCTACCTAGAGGCTAGCATGATGATGATAGGTATAGAAGACTCAGCAGGCAACGTGCGCCAGAAGGTAGAAAAGGTAACATGCAAAAGAAGGTGGAAAGGCAACACAACTGAACTTGTCTTAAGATATTTTTCACAACTTTTATGCCATCTGATACTGGAGGAAATTGGAATTGCGTTTTCAACAGATCTTTATTCTATATCACAATTCTGAGATTTTTTTTTCTTTTGCATTTTTTCATAAAGCTTCTGGAGATCATCATATGACTTCTTTCCAATGGATAGCTATCTGTTCTCTATTATTCCAATGATATATAATAATAATAATAATTTTGTCAGATTACATTGGTGAAGCATTTGAAACTAATACCACTTCAATTTGTGAGTAAACTTTATATTTTAAGTAACACTCTGTAGTCGCTAGGGCAGGTATTATTGTTACTTTTTTTTTTTTTTTTTTTTTGAGACAAGGTCTCACTATATTGCCCTAGCTAGAGTGCAGTGGTATGATCACAGCTCACTGCAACCTCAAACTCCTGGGCTCAAGTGATCCTTCTCTCTTAGCCTCTCAAGTAGCTGTGACTACAAGCACTCATCACCGCACCGGTCTAATTTTTCTATTTTTTGTAGAGATGGGTCTCACTATGTTGCTCAGGCTGGTCACGAACTCCTGGCCTCAACTGACCCTCCCACCTTGGCCTCCCAAAATGCTAGGGTTACAGGCATGAGCCACTGTGCCCGGCCATGGAAGGTATTATTAACAGATTTTTTTTCTTTTTGTATATGAGTAAACATAAGGTGCTTATATTCTAGAGGCTCAGGATCTAGTGAAAGAGAAAAAAAATTGAAGAAGAGTATTAACGGCAAGAGCATTTATGTTTAGATACTACGTTTTACATTCGTGATTTTGTTTCTTCCTTTAAATAATCGTATAAAGCAAGTATTCTGCCTTATTTTACAGGTAGGAAACCAAAGCATAAAAGGCCTGTGTAACTTACCAGAAGTCCTACATGCAGTCAGTGGCAAGGCTGGCCTCCAACCCAGGCCCTTGGATTTGAGAACCTTCCTGTTTTACCACTCTGCTATATTGCTTCCCTGGTCATTGTACCATGTAGTAGACACCATCTGTATGAGGTGCAGTCAGAAGCAGAGTTAGGACAGGGAACGCAGAGAAGGTGACTTTAGAGCTATGACTTAGGGGATGGGTAAGAGTTCCTTTGCCTCTCTAACAAGGAGCAGGAGGGCATTTTCATCTGAGGCAATACTCTGAGGCATGATAGAACTTGAAAGGCAATAGTTCCTCACAGCAGTAGCTTAGGGTTGCTACTATGTTAGAGTTTGGCATAAGGTTGCATTTGGTTAGTGCAAAGTTAGAATTTAAGTTCCACATTCTGAATTCCTTGCTGCCTCTCAATACTCTTTAATTATAATTCTTTGCACAGTTATGTAAATAACGATCTCTGGAAATTAATCCTGCAAACGTCACTTTCAAAAAACATAGCTCCTACTACTCATCTATCTGGTTTTTTGCCCAGATGTTATCAGCCCTATATTTAAACATTAACATTGTTTTCTAGTGTATAATTGTGAGGATTAATCCATGAAACATTTATTTATACCTACGGTGCATCCAGGTCCCAAGTAAGTTCTGGGGATCCAAAGTTGTTAAGTCCTTACTACCCAGGAATTTTTATGGTCCATATTTTATGGCTAATGCAAATTCGGCATCATGTAACATTGTTTTGCCAAACTTGAAAAGTTGATATTTGTATTTTTATGAATGCTTGTGGATAGCCAGAGCTACTATAAGACATGTCCTGTGTTTTTAGAATATTTTAAATTCTTTATCTTGGTAATAACCAGAGAGATATTTAACTTTCTTGAACATAGATAAATCTTTGCATTCAACAGTTTTTAGTTGAATTTTAAAATGGAACTTGTAAGAGAACTGATTGATAGAGTAATTGCTTACTGTAACTCTTTTCAGATGCCGTGGCATTTTTGCAGCATGCTACAGAGTTGAAGACAGATGAGAAAATAAAATAATAGTTGATACCACTTGCAGCTGATACGAATGGTGAAGGACAGTAACACATTTCAAGTCACATAACATACCAGATTGTTAGGAGATAAATGTTGTTTTTGAAATAGTGTGCACTGTAGGTCTTAGATCAATCTTGAGTACTTTAAAATACTTAAGATTATATATGCACTAACATTTGATGTATATGCATAGAAAAGTGACATTTTGAAGCTCACTTTTTACACAGAGAACAGTTCCTTATCAACCTGTCAAATAAAAACTAACCTCATACTGACCTATTTAAAAACCCACGTCAGTTATTTATCATAATGGGAACAAAACATGAGCAAAAGAGAATTACAATATTTAGCAGTCAAACCTTAGAATTTTGATACTCTCTAATGGTTTAATTGGTTATTTCTTTATTCTTTTCAGAAGTCAAATGTGCTTTAAAAAATTATGTACTGCTGTGTTGATTTCAGAGACTGAAAGTTTTCACGTTCTATAAACTTTCTTTCCTAGAGGAGATGTATGGGCTAAATTATGAAGATTAAAAAACAAGGAAATGGGGATCAAGGAGAAGAGAGGTAGAAAAATGCTAGAGTTGACAAATTCAGAAAGTGGAAAGGGAAATAAAAGCATTGATGATTTCATGTGGTGCTTCTGTGAGGTTGGATTTGAAAAGAGTCGAGGACATGAGCTGTGTGGATCAGCACTAGCCGAGTACATGAAAGCGGAAAATGCTAGTCTACTGTCAGTGTGAGAGCAGTGCAGACCGGAGTGAAGGACATATGCTGGGGAGTCAAGATAGGGGGACCCTGCACACCTGGTGAAGGTGCAGAGGGAAATAATGGGCTTTTATTAATGAGGTGGTAAGGCATGCAAGGTGGTCAGGTGGTATGCAAGGTGCTGTCCCTGCGAGAACTCATTTAGATAGGGACCAGCATTACCAAGCTTCATTCTTTTGATATTCACTCACTGCTACACACAAGAGCTTGAAAACTATTAGAGGGTATTGCCTAGAGTGACCCCTCCACCCTCAGCAAAAAAAAAGCAAGACCCTCAAGAGCATTTGGGAATGAACTTTGAAGGCAGGACTGCATGTCAAGTAAGATCTGGGTTGTTACTCTGACTTTCTGCTCTGAGCTACAGAACCTTGTGCTCAATTTTCTTACCTGGAAAATGGAAAGAATAATGTTTTCCCTACTAGCCTTATAGGATTGTAATTTATATGAAAGAGCTTTATAAATCATGAAGCAATGTACAGCGTACAGTGATATGATGATACAAAAAAAACCAGGGATAGATTACCTGAGGAAATGTCAATGTATTTGTATTTCTCTATTCTCTCTCTCTCTCTCTCTCTCTCTCTCTCTCTCTCTCTCTCTTTCTCTCTCTCTCTCTCTCTCTGTCTCTCTCTCTCTCTCTGTAGGGGTGAGAGGAACAACAGAAGTGGTTCTATTTAGCTCATTTGAACCTACTTCTTAGATACAGGACATGGAAGTCCATGGGTCCTTGAAGGCATGGGGTATTTAAGTTTTGCATTTGCAATCTATTGACCCATGTTTAAGCCCTACATTTTTAACATATGCATGGATTGCATATACATACACTAATGGAAAAACATGTTTAGGAGTGTATATACCAAATGTTATCTGTGGTTACATCTGAGTGATAGGATTAGGGTGATTAAAAATTTGGGTTTTTTTCCTGTTTTGTTGGTAATGTTTTCTAAATTGTCACTAATTTTATACACATACATATGATTTTATATTTGTATGTATATTAAATACATATATATACTTCCCCCCCTGCCACACACACACATAAAAATCTCATATGAAAACTTTACTTTGGCAACTTGCAATTTGCCTCACTTGCTAGGTTAAGCTTGAAAAATACATAGGCAAATACAGAATTTAGTTTTTAAAAAATTTACCAGAAGATAAAACACCTGGCAGAAATGGCTGACCCTATGGAATGTTATGGTATACACATTTATGTAAAGGAGAGTTGTGTTTTACGTATGTTTTGCTCATTCAATGTGCCACTCATACACCTTATTTATTACTCACTCTCCCTGGACAGTTTCTCCTGGGAGAATTCCTGCTCTCTGCTGCTTGGTGGTAGCAACTATGAGGAACAGATTTGTAGGATAATACTTTATATCTCCCTGCCTGTGAGTTACTGAAATTCCAGGTTTCTTTATCCCTGCCCTGGAGCAGTTTGCCCTGCCATCTCCAGTGAAAGGACTTCTCTGAATACCATTTGCTTGTATTTATTATTAAACTTTTGCTCAACTTTGACCATGTAGTCTAGCACCATACAAATCTTGGGGCAAGACATGATAGCCACTCAGTTACGACCTGTGTATAATAGAGAAGACAAATAAGACATAAAAGTGCCACAGAAAGGAATGGCACAGGTGAGAAATGACTAGTCCTGTATTTCTGTTGTTTTCATTATTTCTTCCAGTGACATTGCCACCAGGCATTTTGAATGGAGTGAACAAAAAAGTGCCAAGAGAAAGCAAAACAGTGGAAGGTGACCAAAAAAACATAGTTAGGTGTATAAAACCACATAGAGCGATGGCCTTGTTTATCATCACTTTCTTCCAATTGCCAAAGTGGCCTTTGCCTGCATTTAGTAGGGAGTATGAAAAAGGAGAAACAAAACGATGCCAGAGGTACCTTTTTGGGAGACAACCCTGGCAGGAAAGAGGAATCCTGAGTGGTTTTATAGAGAGTCCAGGTTGGCCAACTGCCATATAAATTTGTATGCGACTTTGGCTATACAGAGCCTTGCATAAATTTAGCCAAAGCATTTCCACTTTGAATCGCTAAGAAGGAGGCAACCACCATAGAATTTTCAGATTGTTAAAACTGCTTTGAATGTTAATGATTGGTTCTGCCTTAACATATGTCCGCAGTGCGTTCTGGTATATTTGGATTCAGAGACCTCCAGGACGTGAATCCCATTTTATTTACCTATCATCTAGTTGCTCAACTAAGCTTTCTTTGTTCTAGTGACAAGTCAGTTACATATCGTATCTCAGAAGCTGAAATCTAAGTGCAACCTGTTTTGTTTGTCTTGTTTTGTTTTGCAGCGTTGGGCACTACTCATGTGCATATAACACATTCCCATAAATCTCAAATTTTGTATTTACAGAGAGATTTCTCTTGAGAGTTAAGGTCTTGTAAAACATTCTTGTTCTACAGCATGAACGAATTATTATACTCAAGGGCATTGAAACTGAAGTGTACTGAAGAAAAGAATTTTTTCATTAAAATGCAGTTTATATTGATAAAACAGATTACTAACATTTGATGAAATGTGAAACTTGGAGCTCTCCATATCACTAAATCGCCAGTAGGTTTATTTTGGCAAGTGGAGCCAGCATGTATGTAACATATAAGCGGGCAGACAGTATACCTATTAGCATTGAATTAGATTAAATTGTCTTTTGGTAAAGTGGTTTAAAAAAGAAAAAAGTATGGTATCTGTGCCTTGACAAGCAGGCTGTGGTAACTAAGATTATTAGAAAATAAAAGCTGTTGTGTTATCAGTTTTGGCACAGTCATTTATCAATCAGTATTTTAAACATTGACAAGTGGTAATTTAATAGGGAATGACCCAGTTGGCAGGAAGTTCTAATGACAGATGATGCAAACTCATTTATCACTAAGGGGCTCTGCCGAGCTTCTTACCTTTCTCTGTGTTGCAGCTCGTATTTTCCGAGTCTGGGATGTGAGAAGCCACAGAGGGCAATCCTATGGCACCAAGCCTGAAACCACTCCCAAGTAGAAAGAACATTAACACTTTAGGAGCCCATATCTTTAAAAATGCTACTCCACACTGATGATTTCCAGTTTAAAGCATAGGTGAGAGCCGGGTGCAGTGGCTCATGCCTGTAATCCTAGCACTCGCTTGAGGTCAGGGGTTTGAGACCAGTATGAGCAAGAGCAAAACTGTTGTCTCTACTAAAAATGGAAAAAATTAGCCGGGCGTGGTGGTGTGTGCCTATAGTGCCGGCTGCTTGGAAGGCTGAGGCAGGAGGATCACTTGGACCCAGGAGTTTGAGGTTGCCATGAGCTAAGCTGATACCACGGCACTCTAGCCTGGGTGTCAGAGTGAGATTCTGTCTAAAAAAAAAAAAAAATAGGTGAGATCAATACATTGTAGGAACACGTGGTGTGCTGTTTACTTAGATTTTTATACAAAGAGAAAATAAGGTAGATAAAATTTTGCATGAAGTACAGAAAGAGATGCTCTATAAAAAATTGAGACAATGAAAAAGGCAAACAGATTCTGATGGTCTGATGGGAAATCCATTATTCGAATTGCTTTCCTCCTTGCAGTTATAAATTACTTCTCTCGGCTGCTTTCAAGATTTTTTTCTCTGTCTTTAGTTTACAGAAGTTTGACTAAGGTGTGTGTTGGTATGGCTTTTTGGGGATTTATCCTGTGTAGGGTTTTCTTAGTTTCTTAAATCTGTAGGTTTATGGATTTTGTCAAATTTGGGAAATTTTCAGCCTGTTTTTCTTTAAATATTTTTTCATCTTCACCTTCTTCTCCTATTCTTCTGGGACTCCTATGATACAAATGTTAAGAAATTTTGTTATAGTCCCATACATTCCTGAATCACTGTTCTTTTTTTTTTTCCAGGCTATTTTCTCTCTATTGTTCAGATTGGCTAATTTCTATTGTTCTTTCTTCAAGTTCACTGATTCTTTTCTTTATCCTCTCCATTCAACAGTTAAGTTCATTCATTATATATATTCTATTTTTCAGTTTTAAAATTTCTATTTGGTTCTTCTTTTCTTTACTTATCATTTCCTTTCCTTCTTATTCTTTTTTTTTCCCCAGAAACTTTCTGTTCCACTTGTTTCAAATGTGTTTACCATTATTTCTTAAATCATTTTTATGTTGGCTGCTTTAAATCCTTGTCAGATGGTTCTAACATCTGTGTAATCGCAGTTGGCACGTGTTGATTGTCTTTCCTCATTCGGTTTGAGATACTCTGGTTCTTGGTATGATAAGTGATGGTCTATTGAAACCTGGACATTTTGGGTCTTACGTTATTAGACTCTGAATTTTATTTAACTCTTGTTTTTTTGTTTGTTTGTTTTTACATGCCTCCTCTGACACTGCTCTGATAGGGGAAGTGGGTGCTGCCTCATTACTGTGAGGTGAGGGTGGAAGTCCAGATTCTTCCTAAGGCCTTTGTTGACCAGGGTCAGGGGGAGGGCTCCTTGGCGGCTTACTACCCCTGAGCTATGGTGAAAGTCTTGATTCTCCATTAGATCCCTTCTGACACCACCCCACTGGAGAAAGGGAAGGATGCCTTATTAGTTCCTGGGATGAAAGTCCCAGCTCCCAGTTAGTACCTTCTTTGATGATGCTGTAGGTGGGGAAAGACCTTGTTATAGCTCAGCAAAAGTGAAAATCCAGGTTCTCTACTAGGCTTTGCTGGCAGGGTAGGGGCATGGTTTTTACCGTGATGTTTGGCTGGAGTAGAACAGTTATTGTCTAAAATTTCTTTGTCTTGCTATACTGTCCCTTTTCTGGTCTTTCGCTGGAGAGAACAGGTTTTGGGGGGCGGAGGGCTGTTCTTTGGCTGTGCCCATTGACGTTTCTAGGTTGCCAGCTTCTCTAGTGTCCAGTCTAGGATGTATCAGTCAACAAAGAGAACCAGGGAACTAATTACTATAACATTCCTTAGGTTCCAAGTTTCCTAGCCAGTCTGCTCTCTTCTCTCCACCTCCCAGAATATTCTTATGTTTCTTTTATATACAATGTCCATTGTTTTCAGTTGTACTTAGTGGGGGGAATAGGGAAAAGTAGGTCTGTATTATTTCCTCTATTTGGATTCTATAGTAGATCTCGGTACTTGTCTCAAAATATAGCAGAGGTTCCAGGTATTTCATGTCATTTGTTAAACTGCATAATTATTCTGAATTGGAAAGTCTCATGCAACAATCCCAGGGATTATTCTTTTTAATCTGGTATAAGATTATACCAATGTAATACTTTCTTGGAATAAGGAACCAATTAGGTTATTCTTTTTTGTGTTTGTTAGAGACAAGGCCTCACTGTATCACCTGTGTTAAAGTGCAGTGGCATAATCATAGCTCACTGTAACCTCCAACTCCCAGGTTCAAGTGATTCTCATGCCTCAGCCTCACCACATCCAGCTATTTTTCTATTTTTTGCCAATATGGGGTCTCCCTCTTGCTCAAGATGGTCTCAAACTCCTGGCCCCAAGCAATCCTCCTGCCTCGGCCTCCCGAAGTGCTAGGATTACAGGTGTGAGCCATTGCACCCAGCCTAGGTTATTCTTTATTTAAACGTAATTGACAAATAGTAAGCTTCTCATGCATAAATCTTTTTAGAATTGAAAGTTTATTGACAAGCAGAGTAAAATATTTTCCTCCTTACTGATGAATATTTGGATAGTTTAGAAAATATGCTCCATGATTGTTTTGCTTATTGATACTTATTCTGAAAATATTTGTTTTTTAAGCATTCTGAACATCTGAATTGTTTCTGTATAGGTTTCTAGTAGAGTCAATAGAAATTATATAAGAATAATTCCTCTGTCCATTATTGTATAGTAGTGGTCCAGCTGTGTGACCCACTGGGAAATCTCAGTGGAGGAAGAGAGAAAGAGGGCCAAGGACAGCAAATACTGGCTTCCCCAGAGAATGTCTAACAATCTGAATCACCAAGTTCCAGGGATGTAGGGAACTCATGTCTGATCAGTGACTCTGTCTGAGGTTGGTCAGATGCAGTGGTAAGGCTTCCAAGTGTCTGTGCTCAGACCAGGTGGGGCCAGCCAAGTTTACACAAGGCCTGTCAGAAACCAAGTCAGTCCTGGGAGAGAAGCAGACATCAGGGGTATTACCACCTCACCTATATTTTAGGCCTGATTACTGCTACAGTCCTATCTGGAAATGAATAGGGGCCAGAGATCCATGGAAGAGCGCTGTTGGGTGGACTGCCCCAAGAGGTGTGAGCCTGGTGAAAGAAGGGTCGGGGGAAGAAACAGGTAGGATGGTTGTAGCCAGGGCTTCTTTTGGGCATGCCCTAGATGTGGGAATCGAAGCAGGCTTCTAGACTTTTATTCTTTCCATAGATGCTTCTCAGTGGGGCTCTCCATGGACCTGTCGGCGTTCTAGATCTGACAAGCTCTCAGTACTGAACTGCAGATGAGCCCACTGGAGAGGGTACAAGGTCATACTGAGAAACAGGTTGGCATATCAACAGAGTGGGTGGAGGAACTGCTCTTGGTTGATTCTCTTTTGCTTTTTAGCACTTTTCCCATACTTCTAAAGTCAAAAGACAAGTGGGAGTTTTAGGGAATTTTCTTAATGTAGGAAGTAATTCCCCTGGGGGTCCAAGCAATTGTGTTTTCTTTGCAATAATTTGGGTGCACTGGAAAGGCCCTGACATGAGAATCAGACATAAGATCAGATGCCAGAGGTAGATGGCAGACAGTGTCTCTGCCTCATCTAAGTAAAATGGGAATGATAATGTCAATCCTGCTTCCTCACAGGATTGTTTTGAGTGGAAATAAGTTGAAAGGGGTTTAAAATGCTACATTATTTTAATAATGTGATATTTCATTAAAAATTTGTACAAGTTCAGATGGCTTTTTGTCTAATTTTTTTTTTCTGTTATGTAGAGAAAAATAACCCTTCCTTAGTAGGAAAATTAATGAAGAAGAACAAGTCTATGGATATTGGGACAGTTCTGTTCTGTAGTTTTATTAAGACGTAATTGCATATCTGTAGAATTTTTGGACAGTGACAAAAATATTATGATTTTGGTATTTCCTTCAGATTATCCATGTCTAAATTCTTTGTACTAATTGAATGTCAGCATTTCCGAATTCTGTTTTGTTTTGTTTGTAGCTATAAATATAATTTGCTGATAGTGATGTCCTTACAACTAAGGACATCTAAGTTGTAAGTTTTCTAAGTTCTAAGAGGGAACTTAGAAAAATTACTGTAGCCCTCAGTGAATAGTTTTCCCTGCAACAGTAAGGCTAGAATTCTAAAAATTCTTAAGTAAGTAGAATTTGCTAAGCATTTCATCCTCCTTTTCCTCTCACCGCCACTCAGATGTCCTGTTAGAATGTAAGCTGCATGTGGGGTGCCTAGAAGGCACTCAAGAATTATTTTTGCACGCATGCTTGAATGGATGAGCAGATGCTTGTTGTCCTTTGACTGAGTCAGGTTCACTTGGTGGTGCTCCAGTGGCCCCTCGGCCACCAGTTTTATGTTGTATTCCTCGGGTCTTTCATCTGCTAACAAAGTGGCAGCCAGTTGTCTGATACACTAGTTTGTGTTAACCTCTTATGGCTGATAATAGACCTTTCAGAAATCCGTTAGTAAGGAGTTTCTATATTAGCCTTATAGTAAGCACTCAGTAAATGTTAACTGCTATCATCATTGTCATCATCATCAAGAATATTCCCTTGTAGCCATTGGTTTTCCAGTTTTGTTCCCAAGAACCACTGGGACTCTAAGAATTTTCTCTTCTGATAGTGAAGGTTTGGTGGGGGTAGGGGTGATCGGTGGGAAGCTTCATTCCCTTCATTTTTTCCCTCTCCTCTTTAACCAAATAAGCTGTGCTTACACTTGTTTTATATATTTGTACTCCTGGTAAATTTTATTTTTGAGAGGATTCTACTACTTAATATTGTTTTTCAAAAGAATCACTGTGGCCGGACACAGTGGCTCAAGCCTGTAATCCTAGCACTCTATGAGGCTGAGGCGGAAAGATCACTCAAGGTCAGGAGTTCAAAACCAGCCTGAGCAAGAGCAAGACCCTGACTCTACTGAAAATAGAAAGAAATTAATTGGCCAACTAAAAATATATAGAAAAAATTAGCTGGGCATTGTGGCGCATGCCTGTAGTCCCAGCTATTCGGGAGGCTGAAGCAGGAGGATTGCTTGAGCCCAGGAGTTTGAGGTTGCTGTGAGCTAGGCTGATGCCACGGCACTCTAGCCTAGGCAACACAGTGAGACTCTGTCTCAAAAAAATAAAAAAAAAATAAAATAGAAGCACTGTGAGAAATGTGCTGGGTGCTGGAAAGTGCAAGACGAATATAGCTCTTTTCTTGTAAAGGTGCAAATGAAAGTGACAAGGAAAAGAAGAGAAAGTAACTGACCACATTGCAGCGTGTATTCTTAAACAGATAATTTGCATGATCCTTAAAATGAATGGGCTGCTCCCTAGAAGCTGGCATACCCAACAGTACACATGTTATGTGATGTTACACCACCCTCACCATCCTTTGTAATAGGGCTCTTGAGTTAGTGGATAGTGTGGGGGCTATGTCACCTACCAGCTGTTTGACCTGGAACAGCTGAGCATACTTCCTCATAGACTTATGAGGGTTACATTAAACTTTTTTTAAAACATAACATACCTGGCATACCTGTAGGCCTCAGTATATACACATGCATATATGCTCTATCCATTTAATATACAGAACATATTAGATGACATCAGCAGGACTCTTTTTTATAATTTGCCTGTCATTTCAGTTGTTTAAGTCTCATCTATTATTGTTTGTTTTCTCATCTATAAACTTAGTGATCACAAGTTTTGTAAGAATTAATGATTAGGAACAGTAAGTGTCAGGTGCTGACCAGGCTGCTTTAAATACAATAGGTGCTTAAGACATTTTCCTTCTCTTCCTCACTCTGGTGGGGTGCCAAAAAAAAAAAACCCCAAAGCACGTGTCCTAGAATTTTAGATGACACTAAACAAAAGATGATTGAAAGAATAATGAGTGATAAACACGATGTTTCAAAATTATCTTGACAGACCAAAGTAGTGGGCTGAAATGTATAAAATGATATTTGAAAGAATAAATGTTAACTCTTACATTCAAAAAGGGAATTTATATGTATATAAAACATTTATAATCATGTAAATATATATATTCAATTTAATAATCATGTAAATATATATTTATATAAATATATATTTATATAAGTATAAATGTATATTTAATCATATAAATAAATATATAAATATAAATAATAATATAAATATAAATAAATAATATTTATTTATATGACTATTATTTATTTATAGAAATATAAATAAATAATAAATATAAATAAATATATAAATCATATAAATATGTATATTTAATCAAACAAAACTTCTGAACACATTTGAAGAGTCTTGAGGTACTTAACCTGAAGAAGGAGAATTCTATGGGGAGGCAAAATAGGTGTATATTCACATCATAGAATCATGGAACCTTGGAGTTTGAAAGGTTATGTGCCAGTGTGAGTACATTTGTATTGTGGTGTTCCCAAGGAGAGAATTACAACATGAACATGAGAAGCAGAAGTTAAAAATATCATTTCACTATAAGGACATCTTTCTAATAGTTAGATATATTTAGCAATGAAGTAGGAGATGTGTGTGTGTGTATGATATAGTTTAATGAAATAAATTTGATATTACTGATCAAGTTATAGAGATTCTTGTGTCAGAGATGGCTAAGGTACAAAGGATCCCTGGGATTTAGAAGTGGGGGAGACATCACATTTCACCTGACTTGACAACTCCTCTATAAAACCTTGGAACTTAATCTTGAGCTCCCCTGTTGCAATTATTCTTTGCACTCTTTCATAGAATAAAAGTCTAAATGAAAGAGAATTCATCAAGTAGGTAGAATATTATAGCCGAATCTTTTCAAGGGATTCCTAAATGAGTGGGATATTGGGTAAGGTTAATTTCTGAATTTAGGTCTAATTCTCTGATTACATACCTATATAAGGCAGCACCACATGAATACAGAAATCAGTAGGAATAATACTGAATAATGTCTTCAAATAAAGGTTCAGTGTATATTGATAGCATTGGATATTTATTATCTCATTCCAAAACCAGCATTTTAGAGGAGGAGGAATTTCGGGAACATCCTGTATAAGGAGGAAAATTTGGGCCCCAGTGGTTATTGTAGCCCCAATTTAATTCAATTATCAGTTTAATAAAGGGCAAAATGATTTTGTGATGTGTAGGACTTATAAGAATCAAAAAGAAATCACTTTTCTATGCTTATTCTAGTGTTACTTAGGAATTTACTGTGAACAGGGCTGTATTTAATCTTCCTCATTTGAGTGGCATACACAAGCAGGAAAACTCAGTGAGTCATTTGAATAATCCGGCTAGTGTAACTGTGAATATTCTTGGGAACGATGGAAAGGTTAAATGCTTTGAAACGTGTATTCTAAGGGGAGCACTGAACTGCTGCTCTCTAGTTTCACTGAGAGCAGAACTTGGGCCAAAAGTACTAGCTGTGTTTTATAGGGCTTAATACACTCCCATTTCAAGGTGATTGCCAGTTATTATGTGATCATGAGAAGATAGACTTTAATTTCTGTGAGCATTAGCATCATTACCAACAAGCTTTTTTGCATGTGGTGTGCCAGGTGCTGCATAAAATATGTTAAACTAGCATTCCGCCTGCTCTCTGCACACTTACGGTGTTAAGAGTGAGGCAGACTGTTTTCGGTACACACAAATCTAAAAGGTAACGTGATTAATAAGAGCAGCTGAGTCATGCCTGACATCTATATACCACGTTCTGCTCTACAAAGCTCTTAAGAAAGCAGAACATTTCTCCCAGGAAGGTGACGGATCCTGTGAGGCAGAAGTGTTTCTGGTACCAGTTTCCCTGAAGGGAATTGAGTCTGTATTTTTATTGAAGAGTCATAGGACGCAGCTTGAAAGATGTGATCACAGCAAAGTACCCCAACCAGACAGAAAATTCCAACTGGAAATAAGGAGCTAGACCATTTTGCTGAGTTTTGATGTGGAAAAGGCTTGGGGAAGATCAAGGTACAGGATACGTGGAAGATTTAATGAAGCATGTAATGTGGAAAGAAGGAGAGACATATACTTAAGCCCTGAAATGGAGCCTGCCAAGTTTATTCAGGTGTCCGGTGCATTATCAATAGTGAATGAAAAGAAGTGAACCAACATTTCCTTGCTGAATACCTGCCTCTCCCTCATACCCTAGCCCTTGTGTTATTCTGGACAGAGAGAGTACGTGACTCTTTCCTTCTTGATTATAAACTTTTGCATCTGTTCTATTGTTTTCCTACTGTTTTCCTACTTAGGTCTACAATAATACTCGTTCTTTGTATCTTCTATTCACTATCTTAGCATCTGTAAAAAAAAAAAAAAACTCTACTTAGGAGTATCCTTCTTCAAAAAGCCTGTTTTGAATAATGTCACTTGCATTAGATAACTAGGTCATTTATTTTATACAATACATTGTAGTGAGATACTGCCTTTAATTTATTTCATACCTCCATTGCTTACTTTACTGCTGACCCAGACAAACATAGGGGGGGCTTTTAAATTAGGTTTAGAGTCATAATCGTATACGCATATGTGATGTATATGCATGTCTATTGTCAATTGACTTGTGTATATGCAGTCATTTGATTGTAAGGTTTTTAAACATGGAGACTATCTTTGATGCCTTTTCACACCCTACAACATCAGCACACTTCTTTACTGTTGATTTTCGATAAATATTACTAGTAGGTAGGCAATGCTTAAAATATTGGAAAGGGAAACCTGTGTGGAACTGCAGCACTCCCACTAAGCTTGGTTTAGCACTCAGGTTGTGTCATTTTTTTCTAAGAGAAATGGGTTGTAATTTGTACTTACCATCTAGCTATCTTGTTTACCTTAAGTGCTGTTTACTTTAGGTAGTAAATTTGTAGAGTAAAAAAGTCAGAGTTGCATTTTAATTGCATTTAATGCTCTTTAATTTTAAAGGAACCTTTTAAAAAATAGTTGGCAAAGATATGGTTAGATTAAATTTGGGGAGGACCAATGTCCCTATATGTACTTTATTCACATTGTTGAGCTGTATCAACACATCAACAGTGGGGTTTACCACTGTGAAAGGTGACATGGAAATACTGGGTGTGGTTTATATAATTACTGTCTAAACTTTTGAAAACCTAGCTTTATACCCTCGACCAAAAATCTTGACGTATTGGTTGTGAGCCTCACTTATGGAACACCTCAGAATAAGCGTGGAACTTGAAGGTCAGTGTAGAAACTCATTGTCAATTCAGCGTGGAGAAGCTTACATAACACCTCCACAGCCAGGTCTGGCTTGCGTTAGTGCTACTAGAGCCTCGCTCTCATGGGCGCTCCAGCCTCTCATCAGAGAGGGAGAAGGAAAGTGAGGTGCAGACAGATAGAGTATACAGATGACAAGGCAAGCCTGCAAACAGCACGGAGGACCTAGAGATGCTTGAGAGAAAGCTAGATGAGTCTTGAAATACGAGCTTCAGTGTAAACATCCCCGAAGACCAAGTGTATGAAATTGAAGGAAAAGATGAGAAACTTGGAAGAGGCAGACAGACAAATTTGAAACAAGTGTTTCTGTGACTGCAGGGGCAAGCATAAAGTGGTTTAAAAGCATTTCTGAGGAAGCCAGATATGTCAAAATCAGAGTTTCTTGACAGAGGACTTAAATGGGGGGAGGGGGCATTTTTAAAGCCAGACACTGGAGTAGGGAGGAAGTTGCACTCATCACCATATTAAGAATATTCAGCACCCATATGATTGCAGTGGTTGTGCATGGATATGATACCAGGACTGTGCCTTCCCCTTCCCACTCCCCAGCCCCAAATGACAGGAGGAATTTTGAGTAGGTTTTCAAAACAAGTGCCTGAGTTGGAGCATCAAAATTAGGCAGACACACTGGGGACAAGGAACCACAGAGACAGGGAAGCAGAGAGACAGTGATGAAGTGAAAACCTCCTGTGAGTGGGCAGCCACTGCAGTAGCTGAGCCTGTCAACTTGTAATGGAATAGGAGTCAAGCGTTTTCTATGGTTAAAGAAGACCGGAGGTCAAGAGAAGAGAATCTTAGAAGAATAGGGCTGATGGGTAAGAATAAATATTTTTGAAGTGTTTTAAATAGCAAGTAATTGGGTATTAGAATTCAGAGTAAATGTATTAGCAGATACAACAGCATGAAAGGAGGAAAAACCTGTGAGCACGGAATTAGGAATCATTGCATTAGAAAAGTTATGTGTGGATTTTACATGTACGTAAGCCTAAAATAAGAACACATGACATGTTTCTTTATCAGTTCACATTTAAAAACATATAAAAGCATATAAAATATTCCTAGGATAAAATAATGCAACTTTAGATGTTGACTTCATTGGAAATTATATAGATGATTATTAGTATGAATCTGTATGATTGAGAAGGATTTTGAAGTCATTTCTTTCTCTCCAAAGAAACTTATTATTCTCTGCACATCACTTCATTTTGGCCAGCAATAAGTCCAACCCAGTCAGTGTGCTGCTGTGGAATGTTTTAAGCTGAAATGTGCATTGGAATCTGTTTGTTTGCAGCAGATGATTTGACTAAGCTTTGATGCGCAGTCACTCTCTGACATTTGTGTATTTCAGCAGTGAACAATGTAAACTCATTTTCTGAGCACTTTGATTACTTGCACATAGCAGTGCCCATGGCATGTGACAGAGAAGAGCACTCTATCCACTAATCAGATAGATATGCTTCAAGCGTATTTACACAAAATAATGAAAACAGCTGTTAGATACCTTTAAACTTGAGTGTGTTTTATTATTAATCTACTAGCCTGTACACATGACACTATAATTCTTCACTCACTCAAGTTGCCTTTAATGACACAGTAATAAAACTGAGAGGGATGAAAGTAATGGAATTGTAGCATGTAATGCCTCAATTGTTCTACAGTGTCTTCCTTTTTGCCAAAATAAACCACAATGAGGTCCATATGGTGTTTTGAAGTTTTCAAGCAATGACCCTAATAAAAAGTAATGAATTTCTGACAAAAGAAAGCATGACTCTCTTTTAAGCAGATATCTTCATTATTGATCTAGATATGATTGCAGACTGATATGCTAGTAGAAGAAGAAAGGTTCAGTGTGCTTGCTACAAATACTTTCATTTGTGGTTTTGTTCAAGAAATTCAGATTTTAAAGGTAAAAATGTTATAACCCATTAGTTACAACTCCCTTGTTTTAAAGACCTGTTATTTAAAGGAAAGAAATAAATATTCTTCAAGAATGGGAAATTTCACAGACATCTATAATAATAAAGTTTATCACATAGAAAGGGCTGCAAGAGTTTGTTTTGGAGAATATCCTGTTCTTATATATACATTGAGCTTTTGAGGTTCCTGTTTTGTTTGTGTAGGGTTTTAAATGCATTTCAAACTGCTTCAAGAAAGAGTGACATTTATTCCAAGTATACTTACCACATCTTCAAACTATATATTTAACTGCAACACTGAAATTATTTGCTTGGAGATTGATTTTTAAAATATCAGAGTAGGCAAAATATTAGAGTAGAATATTCTTAATATTAATAAAGCATTATAGGTACCTGGAATCTTGAAAATAGACTAAATTAGAAAACATAAGACCAAATAATACATTATGGGAATCATAGCTATACTGGTGGAAGTGGGAGGGAAAGAAATTAAAAGGAAGATATATACGGAAGAGGATTAGGGTCTTTTTAACCAGGAATACCTGGATTTGAATCAGTACTCAACAATATACCAGCACTTTCCTCTGTTTAATGTACTCAACTTTTCCAAGCCTTGCTTCCCTCATTCAAGAGATAGGGGTTATTTTAAGGATTAAAATGATTATCTTGATCTGTTTTTTTAAAAAAACAGAATCACATCTTAACATTTCATGTACAATTTATTATATAATTAATCAAAAGTTACCATTTTAAAGTCCCCATGTTCTTATCTCATTGAGATATGAATTACAACCTAGATCATCACCATTTCCTGCTGACATTTTAGGATATTTTGAGAGATTGTGACTGTGTACTTGAAATGGGAAATGTACTTTAAAACTGGTTTGACGATTGGCCCTGCCTTCTTAAATAAAATAATTACATTGTATTCCCAAGCAATATTCTGCATATAAATATGTGTATATTTACCATTTCAAAGATTACTAATGTGTAGGTTGTGTATCAAGCACTTTGTGAGGTACTGAATATAAAGTGATGCAACTGATATGAGGGACAGTCACACACATGCCTTACCCATATCCTCGTATATGTTGTTTCCCCTAAAGCAGTCCACTGACTTTCCCTGTCCATGAGAACAGCTCTCTGGACCTTTGCGCAACTCCATCTCTTGTTTACCAACTACTTTTGGGTCCATGTGACTTTCATTTTAATGTTAGCATTATTGGGAGATCTTTGTTCTTTAAAACAAGGGTCCCCAAGCTCTGGTGAGCTGTATAATTATTTCATTGTATGTTACAATGTAATAGTAATACAAATAAAGTGCACAATAAATGTAATGCACTTGAATCATCCTGAAACCATCCCCCACTCCCTGGTCCATGGAAAAATTGTCTTCCATGAAAACGGTCCCTGGTGCCAAAAAGGTTAGGGACTGCTGCTTTAAAAAGTACATTTGACTTTGAAAATTAGCCAGATGTACCATTTGGAGCCAGATTTTAGTGATGAAGTTTTGAGTCCTGAAGGAAAGGAAACTTCAAATTTATAAAAACAGTTGTTTGCTTGGATTTTAATTTAGTTATTTACTTGGTAGTACTTAACTTGGTAGTAAAGCACATTCCAGAAACAGTAAGTGTGCCACTTCCCAAAACTTTGTAAATGATTGCTTCTTCATAAATGTCAGCCCCTCGTGGGATGTATGTCTTCAAGCTTGTTACTTTCTTTGTTTTTAAGTTCATAAGTTTTTAAAAAATGCATTGCTCCTTTATGTCATGTCAGATGCATTCATATCAAGAGTATTTGTGGGCATCTCAGCTTTAGCCAGGCAATTTCCTTTGTTATTTTTGATTATATGTGCTATTCCTTCATCTTTAAACTTTTAAAAAAAAGTTATTCCACATACCAGGAACTCTTTCTGTAGTAATTTCACCAATAAAAATTATCCTTATAAAAATAGAATTTCAGAGCTCTGTAAATCCATTATAACCAACATCCTTTCTCATTAGTCTTTCTGTCGTCTAGTGTTGAATATTATTAAAGAAAAGTCAGTGGTCAGCTAATTTTTTTCTACCTTATAAATAATTTCATATTTTTACATTGCTGTCCCAAATAATTTTTCTGCACTATAAGTCCAATAGCTTTACTAGAATGAGACTTTTATATTGATTATTCCTGATGGTTTTCCCCAAATACTCAGTGTTTCCTTTTCATATATATGTTGAAAGTATTATGTATAAAATGTGTCTTTTATTTATGAAAAGTTTCCTTCGAGTGGCATAAAGCCTTGTGTTAAATAGTATGTCTATGATAAGAATTTGGATGATCTATGAGTGGCTGAAATTAGATTCTTCTGCCAAGTGTGGGTATGGTGAGGAGACCACTGCCTCAAGATCATTTAGACTTTTCACCTCCTCCCCAGTATATGGTCAGTTATATAAAAAATACATTTTACTCTCAACTTCAGCAGTTAAAAATAGCTGAAACTATTGCTTTTGTTAACCTCGTAAAAATGCAAGCCCACATTATTTTGTTAGGTTATTTTTAAAAACAGCTTTAAGGAGGCAAATTAGTAGACAATAAACTACACATAAAGTTTACAATTTGATAAGTCTTGACATATGTATACACCCGTGAAACCATCACTGCAGACAAGATATGAACATATCCATTACCCCCAAAGCTTCCTCAAGTTCCCTGTGAACTTTCCCTGTCAACCCTCACCACCTTACCCCTATGACCATCCTCAGGCACCACTGATGAGCTTTCTGTCATTACAAATTAGTTTGAGTTTTCTATCATTTTATATAAATGAAAGCATACAGTATATACTCCTTTTTATTTGGCTTCTTTCATTCAGCATAATTGTTTTAGATCCACTCTTGTTTGGGTGTTCAATTGTTCATTCTTTTTTATTACTGATTAGTATGCTTTTGTATGGATATGCCACAATTTATTTACCTATCCACTTGTTAATGGGCATTTTTAGGTTTTGGATATTACAAATGAAGCCACTCTGAACATTTATATGTAAGTCTTTGTATGTAAATATGCTTTCATTCCTTTTGAGAAATACCTAGGGGTGAAATAGCTGGGTCAGTACGGTAGGTGTGTGTGTTTATTTTTTGAAGAAATTACCAAAGTTTTCCAAAGCAGTTGTACCTTTTGCATTCCCACTGTGCAGAGAGTTCAGTTTTTCCACATCCTTACCAACACTTGAAATGGTCAGTCTTTTCTAATTTTTGATAGATGTGTATAATATTCTATAATATTCTTCTAGGCTGTACTTTGTCTTTAATGGTATCTTTTGAAGAGTGGAGTTCTTAATTTTGATAAAGTCCAATTTATATATTTTCTTTTATACATCACATTTTTGTGATCTTTACCTAACTCCAAACCATAAAAATTTTCTTCTAGGTTTTTTTCTGGATATTTTAAAATACAGGCTTTACTCATAGATTTATGATCCATTTTGAGTTAATCTTTATGTATGGTATGAGGTATGGATCCAAGTTCATTTTGTTTACATATAGATATCCAATTGTTCTAGCACCATTTGTTAGAAAAAACTATATTTTCTTTACTGAATTGCTTTTAGAACTTTGTTAAAAATTAATTGACCATATATGTGTAGGTCTATTTCCCAACTCTTTATTCTAGTCCATAGAATATTTATCTATCTTGATAACAGTACCATACTGATGATTATTGTATTTATAATAATAAGTCTTAAAGTCAGGTTGTACGAGTCCTCCAAGTTTTTTCTTCTTTTAAAAATGTGTTTTGACTATCCTAAGTCCTTTACATTTTCAAGTGAATTTTAGAATAAGGTTGTCAGTTTCTTAAAAAAGAAAACAAGCCCTCTGAGATTTTGAATGGGGTTGCTTTGAAACTATAGGTCAATTTAAGAGACTTGACATATTAACAATATTGAATCTTCTGATCCATGAATACAGTATATCTCTCCATTAATATATTCCTTAATTTTTCTCAGCAATGTTTCATAATATTAATACATCTTTTGTTCAATATATCCTTCAGTATTTCATTTTTTTAGGCCATTATGGGTTTTTTTAAAATGTTTTTGGCTTTCTGACCATTAATTGCTAAACAGAAATACAATTAACTTTTATATTTTTATCTTGTATCCAGCAGTTTTGCATTTTTAAAGTAACTTTTTAAAAATAACATTTTTGATAGATTTTATCATATTTTCTACATATTTTTTAATAATACCATGTGTAAATAAAGACAATTTTAAGGGCCAGGTGCAGTGGCTTATGCCTATAATCCTAGTACTCTGGCAGGCCGAGGCAGGGGGTTGCTTAAACTCAAGAGTTCTAGACCAGCCTGAGCAAGAGTGAGACCCCCAACTCTACTAAAAATAGAAAAAAATTATCTGGTCATCACGATGTGCTTGACCAGCTACAGTCCCAGCTACTTGGGAGTCTAAAGCAGGAGGATCACTTGAGCTCAGGAGTTTGAGGTTGCAGTGAGCTATGATGACGCCACTGCACTCTACCCATGACAACAAAGCAAGACAGCCTCAAGGAAAAAAAAAATGAGAGACGGTTTTATATCTCCTTTTCCAATATCAGTAACCTTTATGTATTTTTCTTTTTTTATTGCATGTGATAAATTCTCCAGTATTATGTTGAATAGAAGTGGTAAGTGTAGACATTTTTGCTATTTTCTGATTTTAGAGGAAAAGCATTTGGTCTTTAACTATTAAGCATGATATTAGCCTTAAGTTTTTCTTACATTCCCATTATCAGATTGAAGAAATCTCCTTTTGTTCCTAAAATACTGAGAGTTTCATCAAGAGTAGATATTGTATTTTATCAAATCCCTTTTCTGCATCTAAAGATAATCTTAAATTTGTTTGTTTAGTCTCTTAATGTAATGAATTACATTGCTTTTTGAATGTTAACCATCTTTTCATTCTTGAGATGAATCACACCTGGTCACAATTTATTATCCTTTTTATATATTGTTAAATTAAATTTGCTAAAATTTTGTTAAGAACTTTTGTGTCTATTGGTCTATAGTTTTCTATTTTGTTCCTGTCTTTGTCTGATTTTGGTATCAGAGTAATGCTGGCCTCATAGAATGAGTTGGGAAGTATTCCTTCCTCTTCAGTTTTGTTGAAGAGTTTGTATAGAATTGGTATTAGTTCTTCCATAAGTGTTCAGTAGAATCACCAGTTAAGCCATCTGGGCCTAGTGATTTCTTTGTGGGAATGTTTTTAACTACAAACTCAATTTCTTTAATAGATATTAGAGTATGCGAGTATTGCTTGCTGAGTAAGCTTTGGTAGTTGGTTTCTCTCAAGGAATTTGTCTATTTCATTTATATTGTTAAGTTTATTGATATAAAGTTGTTCATAGCATTTTCTTTTTGTGCTTTAGTTTGTGTTGAATCTGAGATAATATCAACTCTTTCATTCCTGGTATTGGGTATTTGGCTTTTCTCTCTTTTTTCCTATTTAATCACACTAAGGTTTTATTAGTTTTATTGATCTTATCAAACAGCTGGCTTTTGTGTTATGCTAAAGGGTTACTTTTGTCATTTAAAGATTTAATGATAAAATCTCAGATTAGGTTGGTTTTATTAGAAAAAAATGGAAATAAAAATAATCTGGTGCTATTTGGAGAGCACAGACATGGGAAGATTCTGGGACTCAGGGAATTGGCCTGTGGACATAGAGTGTCTGGGTAGATAAAAGGACACCAGAAAGGAGAAAAGGACCAAACCAGGAAGTACCAAAGAAGCTTTCTTTCTACTCCGCCATTTGAATGAATGTTCCCACGGTGTTTGAATCTAGTCTTGTCTTGATATATTTGATAATCTGAACAGATTATTTCAGTAAGAAAATATATGAATAAATTTCAAATCCCCTTTTATCCAGCTGTTTTCTTTACTAAACATGAGTGTCATAGTAGTTTGGTAGCTTTTTTTGAGTTTTTCTTGGAAATCAGTATGGTAAATAAGATAAAATTGGGACTTTGACATTTGAGGGTCCTTAATTTAAACCCCAGATTTTCAGCTTCCCCTGTGTAGTATCAGGCAACTTACTTTGCTTCACTAAATCAGGGTCCTCTAAAATGGAAATACTCATCATGCCATGTTGTGAGAGTTTAAATGAAATAACATATATGAAATTATTGGTACATAGTAGGCTCTCAACCTATTCTGGCTACATCTCCATTCCTACTCACCCTGCCATTTCTATTCCCTGCCTGCCCTCTAGTCAGAATGCTAAGAGCAGAATGTTAACCAACCCGTTGGAGGAGAAACAAGGAGCTCTTTAACCCCATCTCTGCTGTAGTTCTTTGTAACTACATAGAAACCAGTGAATTGGTATACCTTTTGAGGTAATTTTTAGCAAAAATATACAGAGATTTGGGGCCTTCATAAATGTATGTGATGCTCAGTCAATAAATAATGTACAGTGGAGCCACAAATGATGTGGGAAATTAAGTTCTGAAATCAATGAGTTTAAGTTGGAAATCTCATGGTTTTTACATTACCTTTGAAAAATCCCATAGGAAGTTACTGAAGTAGAGACTGTTGTAGGGCCTTGTGTTCAATAAATCTCAAAAAGCAAGTTGTTTTCTTTCAGCGTTAGAATCTTTTTTTGTGTGTGTGCACCTGCAGATGTAGCTGTCTTGAGTTTAGAATTGATGTCGTACAGAATTTATGAGCGCATCTTTAAACACTAGGCTCCTACTCAAAACTTCATAGAGGCACCTGAGAACTGAGACTTCTTGGAGCAATAGCTGATTCACATCCCGCATCTCTCGGGTGGAAAGGAGTGTTGGAGGAAATGGTTGGTGGAACTGTTCTCACTGCCTTGATTTTTAATTTTCCTTCTTGTAGGGTTTGTATAGTTGAATTCTATAACTTAAAGGTATAAGCTATTCCACTTTTACATCCTCTGAAGAGAGATGTTACTTCCTCATTTTCTTACCTTCTAAGTTAAGAAAAATGAAAGCCCACATCTAGCACTCCCCCATTTAGCCCTCCTGTTGCTGTTACTAACTAACCGAAGCACACTTTTGCGAAGAGCGTGGTTGTGACTTCAGTCTGTTTGTCAGCCCTCTTGACAAGGCATCTAGTACCAATATTATATTATGGTGCTTACATAATACATTTGATTTTTAGTTCATGTTCTAGAACACGGTTTGGCTAACTATGGCCAGGAGCTGGCCACCTGTTTTTGTAAATAACATTTTATTGAAACACAGCCACACCCATTTATTTATGTATTGTCTGTAAATGCATTCACAGTACAATGACAGAGCAGTTACCTGTGGCTCACAAGCCTAAAATATTTATAATCTAGTTCTTTACAGAAAAAAAAAAAATTGCTGACCCCTGTTCTCAACCATGTTATGCTTTAAGGCAGAATTTTAAAGTGTGTGGTCAAATGCCCACACAGATCAAAATTCACCAAAGCAATTATTAAAAATGTAGATTCCTGGAGGATATTAGGGACCCACTCAGTCAGAATCTCTTGGGATGGAACCTGAGAATCTGAATATTTAACACATGTTCCAGATGATTCTTAATGCACACTAAAGTTTTGCTACCATTGCTTTAGTGAAGAGGAAAATTGATGTGAAATCAATGCTATTTATAGACAGTATGCCTACCACAAATAAATTAGTGTTACCTCTCATCTGGAAAATAAGGTGCCAAGAGAAGAAACTGTATGTTTGCCCTTCTTGGCTCATGCTTTAAATCTCTGAAAAACAGTATCTTACTGTCATGTAGGAAACTATTGTTTAGTTAGGAGAGATAAGAAATGTTTGAAGAACAATTAAAAAGATGAAACCTAGAAGTCTAGTTGTAAATTCTGAGGAAATGACCTTCGTGGACAAGCATGATAGGTCCTGATTCATTACTGAGTCTTGAAGTGTATTTGGTGAATCACAACCAACACTTGGGGAAATTGTTATTACTATTACTAAAATAAGAAATGATAGTTTATTATAGAAACTATCATTTCTTATTTTTATAAAATAATGCATAAACACACACACTTGGTATATGCGTATTTTGCAAATCCACTATTCTCCCCAGTCCTCCACTGATGAATTAATGGAATTTCACAATTTTGAAATGGAAGGACCATCAAAACTATTGCTTTTACCCAATTGTACAGGAAAGGAAGTTGATGCTGAAAAATAGTTAAACAATTTGTCTAAAGTCTCATGGCTCACCAAAGCAAGAGAAAGATCACCTAAGAGAGCTAGCTTCTGGATGCTATCCTGGACATGCCAGCTGGTTGTCCAGGGGCTGAACCTTTCTGAATTCTCAGGAAAGTCAAAAGATCAAAGAATACTAGTCCTCGTGGCTCATGGTGCAAAATGGTGGAAGTTGGCTTAGAGGTTAGTGGTGTTTGTCCTCTTGCCTGGAATAAGTTCTCTCTAGTTCACCCAAGTTCCCATCATTCCATTTGGACCCTTGCGTTATTTTACATAGAGTAAAGAAATCTACTAGAGCATTACTTTCTGCTACCTTATAACCAAGAAAATGGTAGAGATGAAGGATTCAAGCACAGCTAGAAATGTTCCCATCCATGCTTGGCAGAACAGTATACCCCACCCACGTGCTTTGTTTTTAATATAGTTCTTTGGGGCAACGATTTACTGATTTATCTAATGACAGTGTTAGTATTTTTTTTTTAACTACCTTTCCTTAAATGACATCAGGCTTTTGGTAGCTAAATACTGTGCTTGGGTCAGATTACCTATATTTTTGTGTTTATATAGCATTCTAAGAGTGCATCCACAGCATCACTGAGCTTCCTTATACATTTGCTCTTTTTTTCCTTCTGTTTAGTCTTCTTCCATAAAGAAATAAAATAGCAGCAAAAGAGGCTTTTGGGTGTGTTTTAGAAATCTACCTTTGAATAACCCCTAAAGTGCATTAGCAATGTATACCCACAAATGATAGTGACAGGCTTTCTCTGCATCCCCAAATCCCCAGTCAAGGATAGTATTGACGCAGTGGCCCAGGCTTCTTGCAGAAAGATTATTTTGCAAGGATATGGAGATGTGTGACAGACCCAGATTCCAGTAAGTAGCTGCCTTTGCTCTGCTCTCTCCTGCTCTCCCCAGGCCTCCCCTCTCCTCTCTCCTCTTCCTGTCTCCTCCCCACCTTATTTTCCCTGCCTCCCTTCCTCCTTCCCTTTTCCTTCATGTATTATTCGGTGGAGGAGGGAGGGTTTGCCTGAGTACTTCCTTACGGCAGGAGTCCTCTGAACTATTCTGTATGTTTCCCTGAAGGTTTTCTCCAGTGCTCCTATCAAATTTCCCTGGTATTATCGTATCCTGACCAACTACACCTGTAGTGAAGTGGGCTTCTGCCTTTTCTAGAACTTCTTTGGACATTCTTCCTGTTCTGCCAAATCACATAATTTTTGTCCGTCTTCCACAAAAGTCCAAAATCAATGAATTGCCACAGCACTGGCTGTTTGTTTCTTCACTTATATTTCTGGATTTTGTTCTTTGACAGTTAAATATTAAAGGTTAAAAAAAGTAAATACCTTGGTTTTCTCTTCCTTGCCTTATCTTGGCCCTCCAGATATGCTCTCTAGAAAGCTCAACAACTTTTCCTCCAATACTCACCTGAGGGAGGGAAGAAATGGAAGAAAGGAGACTCACAAATACTCTGCTCTGCAGAGTTTACAAAAGCCTGATGTATATTAGAGAAAGAGGTGAAACAAACGTTAAACATAAATAGCAATAGTAAGCAGTCAAAAGTTTTTCAGTAAAGGTATTTTTCCTTTTAAAACAAAATATGTTGTAATTTCAGTAACTTGAGGGTGCAGGATTTGCTAATGACAGGCAATCCCCTGATAAACAAGAGGTTATAAAATTAGAAGAAATTTGTTTATATGTGGGACAAAAATATTTTCAGTTGTAACAGAAAATTATTTTTGAAAAAGAGGTGATACTGCTTAGTGTTTGATCCAACATGACAATTTTCCTTCAAGACTCTTATGAAAGTTTCAGTGCCAGAATTTCACACATATATATTCAGAGATAAATGTTTTTTAAATGAAGAGCTTCCTTTACCAGATCACAGCATCACTGTACTGAAATTAAGTACTGATAATGTGCAAAAAGTAGTTTTCAGTCTGTGTTCACTCACAAGTCTGAAATCAATATATATTTTTATACTCTTTTTTTCCCCAAATAGATGGATTTCTTTAATTCAGTGAGCTAAATTTTAATCTGTGGGAGGCTTTGATTGTTCTGTTTTGAAACCTTGCAGAGACATAGTAACAATGCTAATAGATTATACATATGGCTTGGTTAACACTGCTATGGTATTGCTTTAAAAATGGATGTGATGTTATATATTGCTCAGGCTTCAGTTAATAAACAGCTATGGTATTGTTGCTAGTCTAAGAGATACCTTGATGGGTTCTCAGAGGGCAGAATTAATGAATCTCCTTATGAGGTGTGCCTCCTAAAATACATTTTCCCCCAAAATATTAATTAAGGGGGTACAAGTATTTTTGTTACATTGATTTCTTGTGTAATGCTCAAGTCGGGGTTCTAAAATATATTTTAAAATTGTGCTGCTTGAACTCATCCATGGAAACACCCTTTCTTAAAATGGTTAAGGATGTCATTCTTTCCAGAAATGTGTATTTAATTGTACACTCTAAAAATATAGAGACATTTTGTTTTTGTTTTTTCAATAGAGGAGATTGTTTGGTAATTATAGATTATTGCTAAAGAGGCAAATTATTTTGAAAATATACATTTATTGAGAGGAGATGTGGGGATGTAAACTAGACAGAGAGGTTACATCTACAATTGTGTATTACCAGTACAGCAGCAGTTTAGTAAATTGGTATATAAACAAGCATCTGTTGCAGGAATGTAAGAATGACATCATAAAGGATATATTGAAAATTTTAATTGAAAAAGAATGATGCAAAATTTCAGCATGACTTTAAGTCCAAATTGATTTTGCCAACAGAGTAAAAGTGGAATTCTTTTAAAACATTCCAATAATGTAAAGTATTTAAAATGTAATGTCCTGTTAATGTACCTAAAAATTAGACTCTAGGTCATCCAGTAAGAGTACTGCTTACAGTAATACAGCCTATGTAATATGCAATTATCTTGACAATAGTTTTATTTTTCAACAATTTTGTCATAAAACAGCAGTAAGATACAATGAATTTGATTCATTTTTTGTGTGTGAATCATTTAATAGGCCATTACATCTACTATATTAGACTCCATTCTCCTTTCAGAGCTTTTCATTATAAGGCTGTCTTTAATGGAAAGAAGTTTAACCTTCCCTCCCAGATAGATTGAACCCCATAACAGTGTAAACATTCTCATTATAAAATAAAATCCCCTTCCCCAAGGGCAGTGCTATAATTATGTTGCAGAGCATCGTAGGAATGTTTCTCTTCAGAAATGCTGTCTCATTCTTGCTCTCAAGTTTTTATCATTTTCAATCAGTAATATTTTTAAATTATAGTTTAATAAAATGCATATGATCCAGTTTAAAAATTTTTTTGAAGTTATTTTAATCAACTTTGAGAAGAAGTCATCAGTAAAATTGCTGTTGATTTATAAATAGGATAATTAGAGGCTTTCCTCCTAAGTACTGTTCACTGGCATTGTGGCTGTTTTTATTGCCTAGTCAAACCTCTTCATTCAATTTTAAAATTGCCTTTTGAATGAACTGCACTATGAGCTTGCCAAATAGTGTCACCGTTAATACTTTGCCTCCTCTATTTCATTGTCCAGTCTGCAAATGCACAATAAATTGTTTGATAAGGGGGTCAATGAGGTTGTACTAGTTTTTAAGTGAATTATAACCAAACAGTTCAGATTATGTCACACTCTTATTGTTATGGCAGAGCTGTGTTTAAAAGATAGCAGTACAGTACTTTGGTTCATTTTGCACTGTTAAAAGAACATATCCCGTACAAATCAGGATACCGTGGTTCTTTAACAAATTGCCAATCTTTATATCAAGAAGAAAGAAAAAATGCCAGTTCAGACATATAGACTTTACCCCTTGAGAAGGGTTTGTTAAAATTGACAAACCTGCCAGGTTCTTGGTTTGGAAAGAGACAGTGTGGTTTCTGTGTGAATGTGTTAGAACAAAGATTTCGTATGATTATTTTAAGATAATATTTTTATGAAGATGCTAGAGGAAGCATTCTTTGGAAGACCTAAGGACCATATGGTGTTAGTATGAAATGCTCAGCTGGTCAATGTTATCCGTTCCGTAGATGGCGATTATATCTGCATAGGTGTGTGAACTCACTGGATGTAGAGTGTGTATCGTTTCTACTCTTTGACTCTATTCTTTGACTGTGTATAATCATAACCTCCTTTCGGGATTACTTCCCTGAGAAGGAAGTTGAGATTTTTTTTAAATGTGTATCTTTCTGCTTATGCAGAATTGGTAAGTGTTTTTGGGAAATTTAAAAGGCAAAAGTAAGAAACTTTGTGCTTGTTGCGTCTAAAAGCAAGTCTGTTTGTGTGTGTCTCTCCCTTTGTAACAGAAGGAATGTTTCTTATGTTTCTGTCTTCAGACAGTTGGCACACATTTCATCTCAGCAGCTGCTTTCTCTTAAAGTGCAGTAGAGTGTAGGACTGTAGTGACACCAGCATTAATACTTCACATTCTGCTATCATATGCTGTCACTGGGAAATATGGATCTAGGTTACATGTGTTTGCAGACTTTGTACTGCTGAATTATGAAAGCTGACTCTGTTGGTGGATTGTGTTGTATTCAGAGACTGTGAACTGAACAATAAATGAATGCAGGAGGCTGTTCAGAGTTCTATACCGTGCTCTCCTTTCAGGGCCTAATTGAACCTGAGCTTTAAAATTGAGAAATTCTAAATCGTGGTGGAAAATACCTTACAGTGAACATCTAAATACTTCTGTCAAATGGCATTTTTATGTATTATCTTTGACTTAAAAAATTTTTAGATTCTTTTTTTCTGCCATTGCATAAATTGTTGTACTTCGGATACATATAACAAAGTACATTGCAAATGATCAAAGAAAACTTTTTTCTCATTTGGATAAAAATTTGCAAAGGAAATTATTGTTAAAATTGCTTGCTGTGGTTGTAAAAATTAAAATAATGTTTCAGATTTCATTTCTTTTTATAAATACAATAGTCGGGACACAGCTAATAAGATAATAATCATTTCTTTTGCCTTTGCATCTGAGCTATGTCTACACACACACATATGTGTGTAGTATACATACACATATATTAGTTTTTTAGTTATTAATAAATTTTCTGAAAAACAAAATCTAATTTATAAGCAGAGTGAGGATAGTAAATAGGATAATGTTAATATAATATAATACTATCATAATAAAATATGAATGTTTAGGTGAAAACAAATTAATAGATCAGTATCTGGAGGTGTAGACCAAAAAAGAGAGTTGATGCTGAGTGGCTACTTTGTGGACCGTTGTAAGGTTTGGATGGTGGTATTTTCGTGTCCTTTTTAATTTCACCACAGAATAAATTTGTATAGCTGATTTGTAAGTTCATTTGAGGTCTAACTTTTGGAGTTGAAATGAAATGTTATTGTAAACTTTTCTTTGTAATCTGCAAAACATGTACTGGGACAGAGATTTTTTTTTTAACCTGTGTTATTTTAGTTGAATATTGTCTCAAGAGTAATTTTGTATTACACAAGCCACCCACTTATTTCCCTCTTTCACGACATGGCACTAGTTTTAAGTAGCATGAAGTACTTTTAGTTAGGTAACATAAAGGCCTCAAGTTGTGAAAAATCAATTTTGTGAAAATTCAGGATTCTTAATATTGGAATCAGTTATTTATGTTACATAGTTTTGCTATTTGAGAAAGAGCAAACTTCCTATCTTGATAGACAGTGTTGTAGACTCATGTGATGTTAAGGAAGGATTATGATTGTTTTTTAGTTTTGCAAATCTTGTTTTTATCTTATTTTTCCTAAGAATCTGCGCCCAAAGATATATTTCCTATTTCCCAAAATTGTGTGAAAAAATTGCATTGCTACGTATTGTTTTTGCCTAGTAAATGAGCAAACTGGCTGCCTTTACACAGAGAGATCCTTACCACTCTAGACACTGCAAAAATCGTGTTGGTAGCCTGGGATGGTAATTTTCTATCTGACCTGTGGCATCTGATTATGATTCCACATGTCCTCAGTGTGACCAGGTAAGCAGCAGTTGTTTGCCCCTTTTCCTTGTAGAAGCTGATTTCTAAGTGACATTGTAAAATGCCTTTAGCCTGGGACCGTGCATCTCAGATGAGCACCACTTCCCCATCTCAAGAAGGTGCGGCCCAGGGACTTGTGTTCCAGTGCGGTGGTTTGTGTGGTGCCCTGATACTGGTGCACCTGTGATGTTCTTTTGAACAATACAGTTGTTTTACAGAACAGTTTTCTATCATTTGTGCACAAGAAGTGTTACACAGTGAGTTTAGGGTCACCACAACTGTCCATGAGCACTTCTTCTGTGTCTGCCTCATATCAGTGCTACCTATGGAAACTTTAGCTGTGTTTGTTAAAAAGAAGGGCTCTTGATGAAAACAGTACTCTCTGGGGTTGGAATCCAAAATGCCGCTGTTAGCTGATTGGAAAAACATAAAACACATCAACAGTTTGGCAGTAGAATTAAATGTGTGAATGCATTGAATAAAAGGTGAAAACAGCGCTTTTCTCTCTTAGCCATGGTTCTGTGCAATTGGGGGCCATTAAATACAGTTTATAGAGTCCTACTTTGTGAGGGCTACAGTGACCACAGGTTTCTTTTGGGTTTCTCTCTCTTCACCACAGTCATTCTTATGGAAAAGGGAATCATCAAATAAAACTTCTGAAAGTGCCTTCCAATATCAAAACACATGCAAGAAATAATATTTGAGAACTTCAAAAGAAATTGAACACTAGATTTTGGTTATTCCCGTGCTTGATTAAGGTAGAATGGGTTGGAAGTAGAAGCATATCTTATAATCAGAAAAAGTGATACTTTTAACATGTGAATGCATGTTACAACTTTTAGGTTAGCTAAACAGCATCTTTTTAAAAATTCACCCTTTCCTATTTCTTCTGCATTTCTCCCAATACGTACATGTGTTCAGACTTCCAGTACATCCAGCATCTTTGAATGGTGACTTAGCTTCCTGTAAGTTTTATTACTTTTCACAAATTTCATATAGAATTCTTTCTGCTTACATGAGTAGGGTAGAATCAGAGAAAGCTCTCAATTGTAATTATCAATTATAATCGATATAGTAAATTCAGTGTGTTTTCCATATTGTTTATCTCCTCAAAAGCTCTTACACTTTTCAACCTCAAATGTTGGCAAAACTTGAGCTTTTTATTCTTTGCAACATAGCATATGTCAAAAATATCTGTACTTCAAGGAGGAAACTAAGGCAGAAGTGATTGGATAATTTGGTTGTGTCAGAGAGAGTTAAACGTCCTTTTTATTGAAGTAATGATCATTGTTTATGATGGCTGGTTCTGTGCCCATCTATAGCCTCTGACACATTTTTGGAGAACATTACTTATACTCTGGATATAATTTAAAGTGCTTGCTGTAGTGAAAAGAACTCCAGGCCGGTGGTTGGAGTTGCAGCACTGTTACTAACTAGCCGCGTGTGTGGTCAAGCCCGTCATTTAACCTTTCAAGATCTCAGTGTCTGAGTCTGTAAAATGAAATTATTGAACTGGAGTATATCTCAAGTCCCTCGAAGTTTCAAAATCCTGTCATTCTGTATTTCTAATTAGAAGCTTGGTCTTGTCAAAGTTATGCAAGATTAGAAAATATATGAATTCTAAAAGTTATTGTTTATCTTTAATCATCCCAAGCAGTAAAGCACAAATATTTTTCGGTTTTGGAAAAATGATTTTTAAAATGAGATTGGAAAGTGCTCTGTTTTCTTAAGTTTGCATAGCTAGAACAAAAAGAGGTAGAAATGTAGATTTATTAAAATCAGTTGCAGGTTAGTATGATTTTTAGCTTTTGTTTTTTCTTTAATCTTCAAGTGAATTTTCTGTCAGTATATTATTCCATAACATTAGTTTTGTAATTAGTTTTTACATTTACATTATATCTAGATAAAATTAAAGATAGATGATCCTTTCTTCCCAGCCCTGCTCCTAAACGCTTGCAGTCAAATATGTCAGTATTTTAGCCCATTCAGGTTTTTTTATTGTTTATATTTACATTGAAATAAAAGACTCTTATACCCCCTCTTGGCTCCTAATTACTTCATGATCATGTGGTTGTCCAACAAATCAAAGAGGAGCAGGCTCTCTTTATCCTCATTTGGTGTGGTCAAAAGAAGATCGTGGACTAGGTGGTGATTGCCACTCCCAACTCTGCCATTAACTACGCGTCTGACCAGACAAAGCACTCAACCAGTACAGAGCTTCGGTCTCCTCCTTTGTAGAATGGGATGATATACCCTCTCCCTGTGTAGGGCAAAGTACCTTGCCGAGTCTGTTAATTTAATAAATGTATGCTTAACTCAACAGAACTGAGTTGTGGAATTGTTATCCTAAGGTCTGCCTACTTCAATTTCTTTTAGCAGTACTACATCATCAAGGTTCGGGGGTGAAGGATATGATTCGAGGGAAATAATTTTTGGACACTTCTCCCTGTATATCAATTTAAATTTCTTCTTTCATCTGAGGTGTTAGCTTTTGAACCTTTATTTAGCCAAGCAAACATTTTGTCAAACATTACGTTATCAGAAGTTCGCTGACTTTATTGGAGCAGGAGGGGAGAGCCCACCAGGCTGCTTTCCCCTGCCCACTCCCACCCTGGTACCTTTCTGTGAACCCGGAAGTGCTGTGCAGAATTTCTAGGACTCTTGCAAACAAAGTTTTTGAAAACCATCATCCTTCTTTAATTGAGCACTAAAGTATTCGTTCCAAAGGACATAATGAATATTTAGAATGATTCCCTTGAAATTGATCCAAAACTTCCTGTCATGATATGAGTTGGGCTGGAATATGCTTCCAGTGCATCACCTTTCTATCCCATGTTAATCAGCATTTTAGTTATAATTGCTGGGAAACTCAGTTTACATAAATAATTCTTTTTTTCTTGAAGGTCATTGTCCATAATCTACATTTTTATAGTGTGTTTGAAGTATGTTGGGTCACAATATATAGTGGTCCATCTGGATTGGCTATGTTGTTCTCAAGTTGCAATTTCCAATTAGCTTAAAGAGTTCAGATAATTTATGTACACAGTGTTGTTTGACGTTAATAAAGGTTATTCCTCTCAGAGGATCTCACCAAGGGAAATCAGTTTTAATGGCTATTCATTTGAGTCTAGGCAGAGGTGGAAAAATATGACCAGAGAGCAAAACTTGTAACATTATAAGATCCTATGTGTCTGCTTCAAGATGTCCCAACTAATTTTTAAGCTCCTCAGGAGTCAAGATCTTTGTAGGACTAATAAAGTATAGTCTATGCTCACTAAATTTAAGAGTCTTATCTTTGAGTCTTTTAAACTCTAAAAAAGATTTTTTTAGATGGAAAGCCTGTTTTTCAGCCAAATAAAGACCCGAAGCCTGTCACGTACATGCTAAGGACTGTCAAGTTAGAGGAACTTTGCTTAGATTTCAGGCCCTGCTCTTTTTGTTGGCTGATCCGTGTTGTGGCTTTCTGACAAGATTTTGAGGACAGGCCCCCATCATGGGGAATGAGACAGTTGCTGCTTATCTTCTGAACAACCTTGCTTGTTGCTGTCCTCTGTGGTTTTGAACTGTGTTCTGCTTAGCAGCCACCATCAACTGGTTAAGTGGCCTTGGATAAGTCAAGTCCCTTAAACTCTCTGAGTCTCAGTAAATGAGAAGATGGATTAAGTGATCCACATCTAGTTTTAAAATTCTGTGAGTCTTCAAGGTAATCTAAGTAGCTGAAAATATGTATTCTCTCTTTTGGATTATGCTGATAAGAAAGTAAGATTGTTTTTACACAGCCACACACACACACAGTGGCACCCCTTTATATAGGGGCGTGCTGCCGTGAGACCAGAGGATTAGAGAAGCAGGTTATAGGGAAGATGTGAAATACACCCTTTTTCTTCTTTTTCCTGGACGTCAGATTCTTATTTTTCCTCCACATAAAACTGAGCATAAGGCAAAGTAAATACTGAGTCTCATTCTTGATCGTCCACAGCTTGAACTTAGATTGAAGTTGTTTGCTCTCTGATCCAGAGTTTTTGGATGCGTGGCATTTCGTGTGAGCAAAGAAATAAACAAACTAAAAAGGTTGTAGAAAATTGTAGATTTAGTAGAATCCCTGAGATGATTTACTCTACGGCTGGGTTTAAAATGGCAAACAGATGCAAAGACTTTTTCTGGCCTTAATTTTTGAGTTGGCTATATTCTTGCCTACAAGAGGCCTAGATTCTCACTGTTCTCCCCACCCCTCCCCTTTTTTGTGAACTTCTAGGATTTAAGAGTATGATATGTCTGAAAAGATTTGTTTGATTAGAAGAAAGAATGCCCAGAGAATAATGTCATTATCTTGTATGATTCATTTTATTAACTTTCCACTGTCCAAGGCAGGAGGACAGAGTACTGAATTTGGCATAGACAACATTCAACCACCCAGAAATTTGGAGAAAATGTTGGGCCTTTCATCCCTGCTAGATGACCATTAGGATGAAGGTTTTTTCTGGGAGGAGATCCAAAATCATCTCAGATGTGTAGGTTTTGGAGATTATTCAAAAGGGCTGCTCCATGGAATGTGAGACATTCCCAAGGTCAAATCAGTTTATTTAGGCAGGATTATCAGTAAACTACATGAAACGGAAAGCAAGAATCCATTTTTGTGAACTTTAGACTTTTCTGAAACCCTGTGCCCAGTCTAAAAGAAAAAAAAAAGGATAGTGGTTGTGAAATATAAAATTCTATGTCTTTTAGCATAATCTGGATTAATTTGAAGTAATTAATCACACAATATATACAATAAGAAAAAACAAGTTTCTTTTTAAGTTAGCATTTTATTGAGATCGTCATCCAAAGAAAATAGCTCTGTTTTGTTCCTGGGATTAATATTGCTTCAAGGGGCAAAGCGTTCCCAGGTTTTTCATTCCGAATAGTAAAAAATAAAAATTAAATGCCAGTGTATTTATTTTATGAAGGTTTTTAAAATGCATTTTATGTCCTTTTTAAAAAGTTTTGTTTGTTTTATTGAACATTTTTAATCTGCTATCCCATACCTGCTATTAGATCAAACTATATAGCTTTAAGCTAAGTACTTTCACCAAGTCCTGTAAATAACAGCCCTCTCTTCTCATTTAAAACCAGCAGGACATCCCATCATAACTACCTCTTAATTAGATGATATTTTGATCTGTGTTCCTATTCATTAATGCTTTGTTTTCTAGTGTCATGTCAGGGTACTGTTTACCCACTAATACAATTTTGTGACATACTCCTAAGAGAGCTGAACCAGGGGAGTTTCTGTTTGGGTGAGAGTTCCCACTATGTTGGTTGACATAATTTCCGCAGTAATATATGTGTAAAATTTCATAATACTGGAAAAATCCTTAATTTTAGCATATAAATAATATTTAAGAAAGGCCATGTTATACCTTTAGTAGAAAAAGGTTGACTTTAATACATGATATTCTAACTTCCAAACCATTTTTACTCTATTTGCTGTCACTGAGGTGGTCCCTTGTCTCAGCACAGCTCACTGTGCTACCGCTTCTGCAGTTTCGTGCTTGCTGTTTTTTTCCTAATATTTAATGCAGTGCATTTTATGTTCCTCCTTTTATTTCATTTTATGTTGTATTGCGTTATGTATTTCACTGTTGGATCTAAATTGGGGAAGGGAATCCTGCTTTGTCCTTGTACTATAATGAAGATAGAGTTTGTTAATATAAATGTAAACTGCTATCTTAGGTACATCATCACATGAAGACTATTTCATAATTGAATATGTTGGTACTAGATACATTTAGAAAATTACAGTCCCTAAACACCTACTCAGAGAGAGAGATGAACTTAATGGCTTGTTGTATACACTTTCATTTAAAAATATTTTAGAAGAATGACTTATTTGTAAGAATATGTACAGTGCAAAATAATGACAGTAACAGTGGAACAGTTAAAGGAAAAATATATGCAGCAATTACATGCAACATTTATTAGGGTCTTTGTTCTTAGAAAGTTAGATATTTTTGAGGATTTCAAAATATGGATGATAAAATTAGATTAGTTGGAGAGGGAGAAATAAGTTTCTAGAAGCACGTTAAGGACACATTACCTACTTTAGTAAATATAACTATAAAGTGTGTTGCTTTTTATTAAATAATCTGCCTTCACAGAGCAATAATATTTTTAAATGTATATCAAGTGTTAAAAATGATGGGATGACTATAATTTCAACTTCATTTTTCTCATTTTTCTAAGTGAAATGGGGGAATATACATGAACATATCTTCAATTAAGAATGGAAAAGATTATTTTAAATAATGCAGCTGTGAAAAATAGGTGTCCAGTGAGAAATGCGTGCAAAATGCTGATGATTAATGCTACATTGCTGAAGTTCTTATTTGTCAATATCTAAATGTTTAGTGTTGAATATTTCAAAAGCATAAAGTATTTAGAATAAAAAGGTACTCTACCCAAACATCTTCTTATAATCACTTCGGAATTTATATGATCAATTCTGGCTTCATCAGGCTTCAAAAAGGGAAATCAGTCACACTTGCACAAAAACAGTATGATCAAACCTGTTATTCTTAACGTTTTTCTGGCATAAATGTCTTGTATGATAGCTAATAGATATTTCATCAAGAACAAAGCCTTGAGATTATTTTTTTCCAAGATATGACATAATGTGACTGGGACTTTTAGGTCACACTATTTCTTTTTCTAAAAATGACCCTGTCTCTTCTTCATCTTTGTAAGATACACATTTCAGAAAATAGAGATGTGTTTGAGAATGGAGAAGACGTTGTTTAGAAGGAAGTTGTAGGATTTTTTTAAAAAATAAAAAATCTCCATAAGTCTGACCATGAATTAAAGAAACTAAATCCCATCAAAGTTAAACATGTACCCTTTTTAAAACAGTGCTCCTAAAGCCCGTTCTTCCTCAGAAAAATTATATGCCATCAGTACTATCTTACAGGAGAAGAGAAAGAGGGAATATAGGGACGTGTTGTGCATTTCTGTGCTTAAGCTATGATGGTCACTTGGATTTTAGCCGTCCTTTCCACCCTGAAAACTTGTGGAAAAGAGGGGTTAAAAAGGCTGAATATCTTTGTACCTTAATGAGAGAACGATTGCTGTAATAGTATCAAAGATAAACCACTATATTAGGAACACTAAATGATAAAGGGCGATAATATGCCATTCTTGAGACTTCTTGGCTCTTACCTAACACATCAGAAAGTGATTGTTGAATTTTAAATAGCCATACAAATGGATGACATAGAAATTTAACTTTGCTTTGACCTTATTCTAATTCACAAGATGACTGCAAAATGACTTTGTTGCATCTGAATGTATGCTGGATGCTAAATCACTCCAGAGTATAAAATCTTTGTTTTGGCATAATGTTGATGCATAAACATTTGTACCCCATACTAACCCTATAAACATCACAATCCATCAGTACAATTACAAAAAAGATTGTTTGTTTTCACACTTAAAGCAGACATGAAATAGAGTGTCCTTAACTTAATCACCACCTTGATTTACCACATTTGCATATATTTGCATATTAATTGGACTACAGATTAAAATTGGTTTTGTAATTTTAATTAAGTGTCCACAAAGGTAAATGATTAGAACTGTTTAAAATACATTCTGACATAAATAGCAGTAAAAGCTTTTGTGATGATGTTTTTGTGGAATTACATTCAGAAAGTGGCCTTTTTATGATAGTAATTTTAATCTTAAATAGAATTATACAGTCAAACAGAACTGTGGATTCATAATCATTTTTTTCAAGATTCATTTAATATTTTGCTGATTTGCAGCACTTGATGAAAATGTACTGTAGGTTTAGCTGATTGCAAAATTAGGCCTCTAGAGCTGATAAACTAAGGGTTTAAACCCACAGTCTTTAGATGCCTGTTATATACGCTTGAAGTGGGTATCTCATTCTGTGTGTCTGCTTGTGTGTGCACACGCATACGTGTGTTTTAATGGCATCAACTCATATAACCTTTTTAATGATATACCCTTTAAAAGGAGAATCACCTTAAGGGACCATCATATTCCCAGCTTAAATTAGGGAACATATAAAATGTTTAAAGGTCTCGTTGGCATATTATTCTGGTACCCAGAAGAACCATCGTAGTGTTGACAGAGGCCAAAATGTGCTGACTTAATAACAGGTCATCCTCCCTGGTGCCTTCCCTTTGAGGGTGGTACTCACAGCATGAACGAGATAATTGTTGGGAAAAATGTACTCCCCCCCACCTCCAAAAACCTAGGATACTAATGTGTGGCATGTGCTTTCTGTTACACCAGACAGAAAATTGGTTTTACCAGAAGGTTACTGGATGCCTAGCACCCCCTTCTTCCAGCTGGCATTTTCCTGTTTGGATCATTTTAAATGTTGGATGCTGAAACCCTCCCCACTCCCAGCTGCCACCTTCTTCTCTGGCGGTACCCTAGACTCAGTTCCCTAATGCTTCCTTGCACCCAGCTGCTTCTCTGCCTGGCTCTTGGCTATTTAGAATGCGGTGGGATAAATAATCCTTTCCTTACCAGTCACCTCCAAACAACTCTTAATTGGATTTCTTTGATAAGCTGTATTGTCCGTAGGTTTGCAGTGAGTGATTTAACCATCAAATTTCTTATTTTTCTTTCTAAATTTTAAACATGTGCATGTGCACTCATACTTCCTTACAAAGTTTTTGAAGAACAGACCAGTTAAACCTTTTGGTTCTCCTAAATCAGAAGAGGGGAAATAATTCCTTAGAACTAAATTGTTAAATATTAATCTTTAAGAGTCAGTTTTGCAAACCTGTAGTTTTGACGTAGTAACTGCATTGGAAAGAGCAAAAGCTTGGGGATTGTCCAGGCACAGTTTCAAATCCCAGTCCTTTTATTTCCTAAGCATGCCATTTTGGCAAGTTGTTACGTCTCTCTGAAACTTCAGTTTCCTCAACTGTGAAAGGGAGATTTTAAAGGACCTTCTCCATGAGACTACGGTGATATTTAAATAAAATGATGACTGTAAAACTGCCCAGCCAGGTGGTAGCAGTGGAGTTGGTGAAAAGTGGCCAAATTCAGGATATGTTTTGAAGGTAGAGTAGACCAGTTTTGCTGATGAATTTGTTATGGGGTGTGAGAAGAAGATAGGTGTCAAAGATGACACCAAAAGTTTTGGCCTGAGCAACTTGAAGGATAGGGAATGTCATGGCAGAAACAGATTTAGAGAAAAAGATCAAGAGTTGGATTCAGACATGTTGAGTTTGAGATGCTTTTTAGACATAGAAAAGGCAGCTTGTTCTGATCGGAAATTATGTTGCGCAATAAAATCCTAACAGGTGGTGTGTGCATGTACATGTTTGGTCACTTCTTATGCAAACTACCCTTTCAGAAAAGGCTAGATGGACTCAAAATTCCCAAATTGCATTTGACGAACAGGGGACACCATTTCAAAGTGCTGAAAAACTGTCTAAATTTAATATTTTGTTACTGACATTACGTTAAAGGTTTGTAGAGGAGAGATTTAGATGTATTTTATTATCCTCAGTGTTTCTAGTTCTGTTTTCAGGTTCATTTCACTAGTTGAAGCAAAGTTTTTATGTGAACATTTTTATTGAGCAATATGATATCCTAATATATAGTCCAGAAAGTACAGTAAAAAGCAGAAAGGAAGTACCAAACACTTCCCCTAGCTTTATTGGTTCAAAGATCCTGAATGAAATGCTTACAAAAAAGAAAAAGGAAAGAAAGAAAGAGAAAAGGAAGAAAGAATGAAAGGAATAGAAAAAGAAAGGGAAAAAAGGAACCTTAAAAGAGTTTATAAGAATCCACAGCATACAGATGATATTGTTTCCACTTTAAGACTAACATTACCCAATGCCTTTCCCAGAATTTGACCTCCCCTAACTTTAAACTTGCGAAATTATGCATTAGGAAAGTTTGTCTTCTCTCTCCCTCTTCTCATTGCTACCGTGTTTTAAGCCTTGGTTATCTCTGATTTCTCAGACTCCCTCAGCCTCTACCCAGTCTAGCATGTCTCTCTTTTGTGGTCCAGTGTCTAATACACAGTATTATATTATACCCCACTATTGAATATTCATCGTGCACACTACCATTTTAAGGACTCCAAGAAGTCTTGCAAAAAAACCCAAAAAACTGTTTTATTTTCTTTTACCCAATGCCAGAGTCCTGGCAAGAAACATATGGCACATTCAAACTTGTAACTTGAAGAAACTTTAACAGGAGGACGTTTTACAAAAGATAGGGGCAGAATTTAAAGAAGGCATCAAGGGATAGTGCACTATTCTGGGTCTTGTGACAGTATTGCTACACCTGGGTATAAAAGGGCAAGTGGACAGAAGGGTTATTAGAACCTGAAAAGAGTCAACTCAGTATGCCCATAGTTAGAAAGATACAGCCTACTTATTGTAACTGGCAGAGAAGGAGCAAAAGAATAAATTACATTAAAATCTCCTACAAGTGTCTCCAATTGGCTGAAACCAACCAGAACCAAGGACAAAGGAGCCCTTTAATGCAGTCTGTTTGGATCAACCTGTTGTGGCAAAAAGCAGGGCCAAGAAAGGTGGAGAGAGACTCTATAGAGGCAGACAGAAGGTAATCCAGTACACCTCATGCTTCCTAAGTGCTTTTCCCAATAAAACTTGCTTTTGGCTTGTTTGTAGGTTTACTTGTTTTGATTTAATTGGACACCTAAGAACATCTTTGGAAATATTAGTGTTTTGTGGAGCAGCACAGTTTTGCAATATTGATCTAAGCAGAAGTCATAAAATTGAGGCCACTGTAATTATTGTGCTTGCCTAGCTAAGCAGTTTTGCTTTTTAAAAAAAATTAAGCTTGAATGCCTGTTGGTGGGACGTAAGCTTTCCAGATTTGGCCTCAGCCCACCATGTTTTGATATGTTCATCCATTAGGTCAGCGTATTTATGTTATCTTCCTGGCCCCAAAGCCATTTGAGTGGTTGGCCCTTGCTCTGGTCTCTGCCTCCTCCCTCCTCTTCAATCCGTTATCAAAATTTACCTAATCTGGGCTCCATTTTCATAGGACCCAGTTTTCCTCTAGGGAATCCAATCAATCTATGGTGTTATGAAAATGATCATTGAAGGCTTTCTATGTCATTTTCCTTGGGTAACATAATTGAATTTTAATATGATATTTATAGAATTTTTGCCTCAACATACCCCCTAATTATATACAAATTATGTGACATTGTTTTTTGCACCTCATAATACACAAAATACACAAAATGATGTTTTACATATAAAGCTTGCCCTAATCATTTCTGTTTGGCCATTACGGTGAGCATCTCCTACGTCTCTATTGCTAAATAAAGAGAACATGTTCATCTTCCCAGAGCACAGAACACTTTGAGTTCTCCTAAAATGTGGGTTCCCATGGTTAACTAGCCAGAGGAGAAGAGAAATGGCAGGCTAAGCTCACAGGTGAAATCCCATTTCGGGGACCTCCACGGAGGCTGTACATTATTTATAATATCAACCGTCATTCTAGAGAGTAGCTTTCTAAATAAGTTTAAGGCACCTTAATAATTTGAAAGAAATGTTCTTTCCATCCAGATTGAATGTAATCAGTCTTTGTTCTAAGGTACAGACCACGGCCCCTGTGCTTTTCAGAATGTGAGTAATGTAGAAATGAATGAAATCCAATGCTGTCTCTGTATCTCCTTTATCTTTTGCCAGAATCAGCCACATCCACTAGTTTTATTCTTTTCTTCTATAAAATGTCTCTGTTTTTATTTTCTTCCCTTCCTGTTCACTGTGGTTTTGGAATTTGATTTCCTCTTTAACTAGTCAGTGTTTTTGCATTACTTCTTATGCTTCATTGAAGGATCAGGTGCTGATTTTTGTCTTTATTATTTATGCTTGAAGACTGAAAAAGGGACTCTTTTACTGAATTAGTAATGAAAAATTATTTTTATAATAAGGTCAACAAAGCATTATTACTGTAGGTCATTGGCCAGGACTCAGAAGCGTTTTAATTATAGCATATTTCTTATAACAATAATGACATTTGGCCTGTGTTAAATTTCCCATTAGCTTCTCTGCCTGATTTTCATTAGGTGTACCCTGAATTCGGGGCTTACATGTTAATTTTCATGGCACTTGAATGTTTTATTCAGATTACTAAAGCACATTGATTTTCTTCCTTGAAGAAGTTTTGTTGTTAGAGAATGGTGAATTCAAGGAGTTTTACAAAAGTACAGAAATAGTTTCAACCCTTCGAGAGCTGTCAAATATTTTTCTTCACGTTTTGTTTTGTTCTTAGCCTCTAGAACAGTAATTACTAACCAAGATTTCTTAGTTTTTGATGGGCCTTTAAAGCAAAAATGAGCTACTCTGAGATATTTTCAATATTCAAAAACAATTTTTTGAATAGATTATGCACTTACTTATCTCAGCCATCAGAATTCTATTGATAAAATTTCAAAGAACTTTATCAATATATGTTTCCTCTTGATAAATCAAGTTGATTTTTAATTAATGGAGGCATTTGGTATATAGTGTTTTTGAAAACACAAAGACCATGAAGAGAAATACCAAGAGTCTTTGATGGTGGAAAGTTGCAAGTGACAGAAACCCAATCTCAACTAGTTCAATCAAATTTTTAAATGGGGCTGTAATTTATGTGACCAAATATCTGAGTTATCTAGATTTATCCTTGAGTCATGTGTAGTTGGATTTAAGGATTTGAGCTGTGTCATCAGAGCCGTCTTTCTCTTTTGTCTCTCAGAATGACTTTGTCCATGTGGTAGATAAGAGGCCTCTAATTGTTCTAGTCTTACATCCTAACACCAGAGTATCCTCCTGAAAAAAAAGATCTGCCTGATAGACCTGCCTGGCAAAAAGGGCTCAAAATGACTCTAATCGACTAAAACAACATCCTTGAACTCATGACCCCAGGCTGGGGCTAGATGGGTACTTGTTTGGGCTTCACATGACCTTTCTGAGCCCTACCCATCCCCCCTTGATGGGGAGGGTGCAGGAACTGGTTCTGGTCAGGGAGTCTGCTGTTCTTGAACCACATGGAACAAATTTCTCCTACAAAGGAAAGATTCTTTTAAGAATAGAACCATGAGAAAGTTACCCAGCTTCCTTCTAACTTAAGGTCTTCTATGGAAATTGAGGATACTAATTGTGTGTACCTATCTCAAAACTCAAAAAATGTTACCTAATTATTACATTGAAATATTATAATTTTTAGGTGGTAGTTATAATTTTTAGAGACACATTAGAAGGCCCTCAGTAAAATGCAGTTTTTTGTTATCTCTTATGGTAGAATGGATGAATAAGCTTAGAAATACTGTAGTAACTGCTAACCTCAAGAATTTACCCACAGCAGGTTCTGTTTTAAAAGCTTCCCATGTATTAACTCTTACTATAAATGTAGTGTTTATGAGCAAGGTTTCTAGAGTGACACTGCCTGGGTTTGGACACAAGCCTATCACCTAGGGCAACTGCTTAACCACTTTCAGCCTCAGTTTCCTCATCTGTCCAATGGCAGTATCTACTGCATACAATTTGCTTTGCAGTGAGGTAAAACATGTCAGGATCCTAAGTCATAGCAGTCAATAAATGTTAGTAGAAGAGGAGTTTTTGTTCTGTTATTATCTTCATCATCATCATCCATTACTACCTGTTAATAAAGTCAACCAAGTGATTCAACAGTAATTTATATTAAGGTTTTAATTATATAGTTTTGCAAATTGGAGACTCTATTTATTTCAGGCTATCTAATTAACAAGACAATTCCAAAAAAAAATGCAACAGTGGAGGGAAGGTTCCAAAAGTTAGCTTTGCCCAGAAGCAAACCACAGTGAATGTGTAGTCATTCAAATTCTTATACATTGATGAAAATGGTAGTACTTGTAAAATATGAATTATGAAAGAAGAGCAGAGTTCATGAACAAAATAAATATTTTGTTTTCTTGAACTTCCCAGCTATAAAAATAATGTCATGTGATTTCAAAATATTTTGGGTGTATTTATTCAGATTGCACAAATATTTAAATTCTAAATATTCATACTTAACAAGGACACTATATTGGGAGCTATAACTTCAAGGCTATAAAAAGAACAGCTTGCTAAAATAATATTACTTTATTATATGAAGACATGATTGTCTTATTAATAAAATTATTTTTCAATAATGACTTACTTAAAGGTATCTCATAAAATGAAAAAAAGTCTTGATATTCATATTTTTAGAAAGAAATAAGCTTTATGTTTATAAACATTTTGAGAGCTGTGAAATGCTAGTTGTTAATTTGTTTCTGTTTACATGCTTGGACATTAACAGTTATTTTGGAGTCAAACAATAAAGCATTTTTGAAAGCTTAATTTTCAATAATTTTATTTTCTTTAAAAACAAGCCATACAATTTCTCCATGCAGAGATATTCTGTCGAGAATGATGTAAAAATTATAGCCTAGCAAAACAGCTCCTGCCTACAAGAGGAGATTACAAATTTTGGTTGTAGAGAAAGCCATGATTATGAGAATATAAGGATCTGATAGCAGTTTTATCCTTTTGTTTGATGAGATGCTTAGATTAGATTATTCTTATACCTTCGTAGTCCATATCTGTATGCTACATGTATTCATTATTCTCATTTTTTTTTAGTAAAGCCAAATCCTATAGATCAAAAGTTTGATGGGATTTTTTTTCTAGAACTTCTTGAGAACTGATGAGAAAATGTAGATATTGTTTTTTAAAAAATAGGCGGGCACAGAATGGTGAATAAAATTTACGTTCTGGTGGTGGAGATTGAAAAAACGTTAAAATAATTTCAGATATAGTTACAAGCTGTGAAGAAAAGAAAATAGGACAATGAGAAAAGAAGGATGAGTGGGAGGTGGGTGGGTAGGGTAGCTAGATGAGATATCTGGGAAGGCATCTCTGAGAAGTTCCCTGGGTAGCCGTTGGAGGGTTGGATGGGGTAAGTCATGGTTTGATTAGTAGATAGACTAGGTAGAAGACTTTGGCGGTAGTCTAGACCAGAGGATATTCAAATCCAAATGCCTCATTCCTTTCTTTCTTTTCCCCAACTATGTGTTCTTTCTTTTGAAAACCCATAGCTCACTCTTCCTTTATTTAACAGATATTTATGAAGCCAACACAGTATGCCAGATGGTGTACTAAATGCTGTGATATAAAGATGAATGATGTTATCCTCTTCCTGTCCTTAATGATTAGTCTATGTTTGCTTGGGTACAGTTGGATTCAAAGGAGTGCCTAAATCTTCCTGGGGAAGACAGGGATGGCTTGAGCTGAGACATAAAGGATGAGTAGGAGGTGACTGTGTAGACAAGGGGCCTGCTGAGAGGGTATTTCAGGCAAAGGAAAGAGAAAGATTAAAATAGAGGCATAAGAAACTAGAGCATGTTCAGGGAGAAACATATAGCTCTGCAAGGCTATATACATGGTTGGAATGAATGGAGAGGAGGCCAGAATCTAAGGGTTCTGCTTGCTGTGCTAAGGAGTTAAATGCTATCCTGTAAGATACTAGGATCCAACAAAGGCATTTGGGAAGGGGAGAAGGAATACCAGCTTTCCTTGTTACATATTGAACTGCGGTGGAGTTGATGAGTTTGAACTGGAGAAAACTATTAAGTTATTGTAGTAGTTGAGGTGAAGTACTAATTGTCTGGACTGGAAGAGAGGAAGAGACAAGGGCAAGGAAGTGAGGAGACTGTGAAGCTTGGTGGTTGATTGCATAGGGTTGATCAAGAGGCAAGAGGGGCGAAGGTGGAACCTACAATGACAGATGATGCCATTCAACAGGATAAAGAAGACTGGAGAAATGGGCAGGATTGTGGGAAACAGTTTTGAGCTTGAGAATTGGTACTAGAAGTTTAGAGTGCTTCCAGCTGTACCCTGTTGGAAGTTTAATACGTGTCTCTAGAACTGCGAAGAGTGTTAGAGATAAAGAATTTAAACTCGACACAATATAAATTAGAAGCTAGAAATTGGTATTATTTAGCGATTATCAATCTCTAAAATTTGTTTTATTTATTTTGCACTTCCTTAAAAACTCCATGGATTTTAAATAATAACCTAGATTCTAGACCTAGTGATATTGGGCCTGCATAATATTCTGGGTTAAGAAAAGGCTGTACCAATAGATAGGGCAGTTTTTTTGTGTGTGCCAAAGTACCCAATCAACTCACTTCACCTATTTATGTTATCTACTTAGCCCCTACTGGCCTTTGAGTTTGCAACCCCAGGCAAAATGCGTTGAGTCAACGGGGAAGCAGGGTCAAGCCCTGTGGGATATCAGAGTTCAAGAACAGATTGGGCAGAGGAAGAGAAAATCCCAAGAAGGAAAATGAGAGGAAGCACATCTCGCAAAATTCTCTCTCTCTTTTTTTTTTTTTTCCAAACTTTCCACTTTTTCTCTGTAGACTTTTTTTTGTAACCTTCACACTGACCTTTGGTAGCCTGCTCTCTCTGAACTAACCAGTCTATTTTGTTTATATTAGAAAAGCTCTTCCTAAACACTAGATCCTGGTCATTCACATTTGTGTCTTTTCCAAATACTGAATCCTGAAAAAAAATTTAGTTAAGAAATCTGGAAAAGGTAGTATAATTCTCCTACAATAATTAAAACTTTAAAAATCAGGGTAGACACATAACTGGTTAGAAGAAATCCCTATGTCAAAGCGAAGATAAGAGCAGTAACCATGCACAGTGGCTAACACCTCTAATCCCAGCACTTTGAGAGGCCAGCACAGAAGGATCACTTGAGCCCAGGAGTTCAAGACCAGCCTGAGCAATAGAGAGAAATCTTGTCTCTACAAAAAATAGAAAACCTACCCAGGCATAGTGGCATGCGTGTAGTCCCAGCTACTCGGGAGGCTGAGGCAGGAGAATCGCCCAGGAGTTTGAGGCTGCAGTGATCTGTGCTGATCCCACTGCAGTCTAGCCCTAGCAACACAGCAAGACTGTGTCTCAATTAAAAAGAGAAGAGAAGAGGGGAAAAAAAGACAAGAAAAGAAAAGAAAACAAAAGAAATAAAAACAGGAAACATTGGCACACATTATGGAAGGTCAGATTGCCATTTCTGGGGAATGAGACAAGGGCTTATGGCAGATAAGAAGTCAAGGTCATCATGATCTTTTGAGTATTCATTTAACGTTTGGTCTCACAAAAGACCAGAAGCTCCATGAAGGTAAGAATTTCTACTCTTGTGTCTTGTTCACCTTTGGCACTTTGCCTCTTACACTGAGTCTCTCAGTTATTATACTTGATGAATAACAGATAGTATTAGTTTAAAATAGTGATGACAGCAGGTTTTTACAGTGCATAATGGATGGATAGATGGATGGTTGGATGGATGGACAGGGTTGTTCAAGAAAGTTTTCCAGTGTATTAAAAGTGAGTTTTAACCATTTATTATTTTCTGTCTTTTTAGTTACCATATAACCAATTAATTTGCCTTCAGTGGCAACATACACATTTTCTGGTCATATAGAGAAAGTCAATGTCATACTCACCTTGTATTTAGAAACAATTGGTAGGCAGTTGGATACCTTAGGGCCATTATTAGAAATTGACTCTAATTGCCTTTGTTCAGGTATTACACAAAGGTACAATGTTGGATAGATCTCTAGATGGAAGTTAAACCATCTTAATATACAGAGATTCACCCTGTCAAAATTTCTTTAGAGAGAGAGAGAGAGATTGTTTTGCTATTGCAAAATGTTTTAGTGGAAGACATTTGTGATGGTCTGAAAAATTCTTGGATTCTTCGGTACCACTACCTTGCGGACATTTCACTTAGCCTGCTTTTTATAGATTCTCAAAGCCAGGCCCACTGAGCTTTCTCCAGAAAAGCATTGATTCACTCTAGTGCCCAAATATGTAGATCTCACTCTTCTTATCCTTATGTGACTCATTCTGCTAAAAAGAAGGACTTTGGGTAGACGGGGCCAGCCGTAGCAGGAGAGGGTAAGGATTAAGGTATGACTGTTCATTTAACTCCTATTGAGCAACTTTTTATGTACCGTGCACTATTATGGGATATAGGGACATAGCAGAGAACAAAACAAAAATCTTTACACCCAAGAAGCTTCATTCTTATATGGTAATTGGAGGAAGGAAAGACAGATGATAAGCAAGTACAATGTATGTTAAATGGTGAGAAGTCTATGGCAAAGAACGAAGCAGGAGAGAGGGGGCTGATGGCCCTGCAGTTTTGGTCAGAAATTTGATTGGCCACCATCATAAACTGCAGCCCTCAGATGCATCTAGCTTGTAGACATGTTTTGTTCAGAGCATACGTAGTTCTTTAAAAATAAACCAAACCTGACTTCGTTCCCAACATTTCGAAGTCTTGATATTTCACATAAAAATCTGAATTTAATTTCTGTATTTTACTGAAAAACCAGAAGATATGGCAGGATTTCAGCATCAGCTTGAGTTTAGTACTGGCTGCTCCCTTTAAACATGGCATAATAAAGCTACGGTATAGTAAAGTATATCTAAATATAGTAATGCTTATATAGTATAGTGCTTACTATGTGTTAGGAGTTGTCCTAAAAACTTGATATGTACTGTATTAGTTTATTTACTATTCATTACAACCCTCAGAAACAGGTGCTAAATTGAGACACAGAGAGGTAAGGTAACTTGTCCAAGTTCACACAGCTAATAAGTGGTGGAGCCATTATTTAATCCTAGAAGGTCTGGGTCGCAGGGTCCAGTTCTAACCGTTACATATATACATACCTCTTTCCATTTTGCCACTTGATGAACTTCATTTATTTATATCTCATGGTCAGGTTCCAGGTCTCTCTTATAATCCAGATGTGACTGCCTCAGGATCTGAGCCTGAACTTGTAGGTGGACCTTCTTAATAGATCCTGCTCTGGGACTCTAGAGTAAAGAGGAAGTAGGATAGTTGCCGCGTCCCACTGCTGTGCCCACCTGGCTGTACCCGGTCACTCTTGCCCCCTGTAACTGAATCCATTTCTTCAGTGCTGGCCCTGCCCTTGTAGGCAGTTCTGGTGGATGCCTCGGTTCTTCTGCCTCAAGTTTTCCTGCTTTGGTCTGTGTGATTGACTTGATCTCTTCATAAATCCTGAAATAAGAACAAAAGGGCCTCCAAAAACTCAATGCATTTTGCTGAGTAAAATACTTAACATAGGATGAGACATGAATGCTAGTGATCTTTTCCTTCTTTCTCTTTTCATTCCTTTTTTTTTAAATTCCATTTGAATCATCATCAGTTTTAGAGGGTAAAACTCTCAAGAGGGGTGTGTGTGTGTGTGTGTGTGTGTGTGTGTGTGTGTTCCATTTCAGGGAGATGAATACTTCTCACCACTTAAGTGGTAGTATTTGACTTCAAAGGATAAAAAGTAATCCATTACCTGAATATTAACAGTGATGAAACTTAGCAACAATAAATATTTAGAAGTGTGTGAGTCTCCTTTAACTCATTTACAGACTGATTGGAAGGTTTTCACAGCTCAGGGGGCTGAAACTTGGCATCTACACTGCAAGCCTAAGTTCATTTTTTATCTTCTTCCTTTTCAAAAGTTGTTTCTTAGTTACGGTGCATCAAACATAAGTTGGATGTAGTTTTAAGCTTTCAGGGGCCAATTTTGAATTTTAAAATATCTTATTAAACAACAGCTCCAGAGTCAAATATGTATCACAAAACAGTATCTTTAAAATGCGTATGATTTTCAACCTGTTTGATCAGTGGATACCACACTTGTCAACATTATGACCCAGTAAAAGAATTTGGCTTCAAAGGAAGCCAAGCAAGGAACGGGAAAAGAAAAGCCTTACTAGCATTATAGTAAGGGGCGGCATTCTGTCTCTGAAGGGCATCTCAAGCAGGGATTAGGAGCGCTGATCCAGGACAGTTGAGCTCAGAGCAGTGCCTATGGGCAGAGTCAGGGCTAGTTGAGGTTCAAAGGCTATGTGAGCTCCATTGTCAATGCCAGGTAATACCTGCCAAGTTTATTGGCCTTCAGGTACACAAGGCAAAACCATCACAGCCAACTCCTTTTTGACCCTAAATCCACATCTCTGTAATATTTCTTGAATAAGTTGTGATTTGTATAACAACATTCATGGTAGTGAGATTTTGTCCTTGTGGGCTCTGCTGCTCGTTAGCTATGTGACTTTAGACTCACCCACTTCACCTCTCTGGGCTTCGGTTACCGCTTCTGTAAATGTGAGGCTGGACTAAATGATCCCTAAGACACCTGCCAGGTCTCACATTCTGGGAAACTGCAGAAGTCAGTGGGAAAACAGAATTCCCTTTACAGTTTTTTTTCTTTTTTTTTTTTTTTTTTTTTTGCACAATCGTATTTATTATAGTGAGCAAAAAAACGTTGTCATGCTAAGTCTTCAGTTTATGGGGTCTTTTTCTCCATTTCTTCTGAGGACCTGAGCCTAGGCAGGGAGATCTTGTTTTCACATTGTTTTTTGGTGGAGTTGCTGGGGTACAACTCTACCTGAAATAGTTTGTTTTCTTCTAATACTTTGATAGAAAATAGGGTGGCCTTAATGCTCCTACATGTGGACCCTAATGTGCAGTAGCCTTGGCTAAATGAAGTCCAGAAGAAGCCACTCTGCAGAGCTTGCTTTGCCATTCGCTGATACAGATCTACTGTGCTGGAAGGAGGAGGCTGGGGTTGGAGGCAGAAGCCTGGTTTCTAGTTCTGGCTCTGCCACTGGGAACCATAGAGTCTTCGTTCTGAGAATGAGGATGGCAACAACACCAGGTTGCTGTCAGGATAGAGTGTGTGAAGAGAAGCACCTGATAAACTCATTGACGCCTCATTCAGATGCAAGGTACTGTTATTAAACTTTTAAGATTTCAGCAAAACATGCTTATTGTTATGGTAGCCAAGGTTAAAGTTGTTGTATAATAAAATGTGTGTGTATGCATATGTGTGTGTGTATGCGTGTGTGTCTACAGATTTGTGGCATTGTTTTACCAAGCCTAAGAGTATCTGTTGTGATTTTATGTTCTGATCCTCTGCCCCTTTGCAGATACTCAACTAAATTCTTACTTTTATGTAAGATTAGCAAAAGATGATCTGGCACAATGACTTTCAAAGTTTTTTTTACCGTAACCCACAATACATTTATCCTTGTGATTCGGTGCACACATGCTGCGTATGGATCTGAAACAAAAGTTTCATGAAACAATACTCTGGGCAATTCCCTTTAATGTTTTCTTTTTTTCTTTGAGTTATCTATTTCATTTCTTTTTAAAATGCTGATCGTGACTCACTGAATTGATTTCATGACCCATTAATTGGTCATGAAAACACTAACCCAGCACATACTTGATCATTTTCTTTTTCCTTGGGAATACCGCAGTTTGGACATGAATATTTATGTGCAGTATCAGTACACGACCAAGATCACCTCCCCTGCACCCATAGCCCACGTGTATTCCTTTAAGATGAGAGAAAGCACAATAGGCTTTACAGACGCAGAATCAGAAATGATTCCTGCTGGGAAACTTACTAGCTGTGTGAGTTTGTGTTGATTACTTAACTTTTCTGTGTCTCAGTTTCTTCATTTTGAAAGCTAGGATAATAATACCTATCTCACAATACTAAATAAATGTATGTACAGTACTTAACAGAAAACAAGCACATATTGAGCACCCATTTATAGTAACTATTAATAGTCATTTAGTCACCAAGTCTTTTTGCTCTTCTCTTCAGGGCGGTCTTTCCACCCATTCTCAGGTTTGTTTCCTTGACCCCTGTAATACTTCAATAATAATTTTTTTTTTTTTTGGCCTTCTGGTTTTGCTACTAGATTAGTTCATCTTGTATAACTAAACCAGACTAAGTGCTCGTAAACACCATTGTATTTCATCACCTCACAGCTCTAGTTTTATCCTGTTATATTTTCCAGTTTTCATATAAATCTTATCAATCCAGGCCTCAGCCTAATATTCATTCCTTCAGCAAACCCCTTACCGAGGGCCTACTGTGTGCTGGCACTGTTCAGCTTCTGGAGATGCAGCAGTGAACAAGACAGTCATCCCTTTGGAGCAGTGAGAACACAAGCAATAAATAAGGAAATGTATACCTATATAATATATAGCTATAACTGTATAATTCCAATTAATTATATATTAGTGCTCTGAAGAAAAACAACAGCGGTGTAAGAGAGGAAAAGTTGAGCCAATTTCTCCTACTGAGATCTTCTGCTTTAGCTAAACTGATCTAGCATGAGCACCGGAGCCATTCTCTACTCCCTAGAGTCCCCCTCCACCTTCTTTGCCCTTGAGGGTCCTGCCCATCCTCATAGCTCTGTTCACATCCTGCCTGCTCTCCAAAATCTCCAGCCATTTCAGCTCATAGTCGTGTCTGCCTCCTCATGCAGCATTTTCTGTCTCAACTACTTTTCATTCTGCTTTGTATCATTAACCCTCGTCTCACGTGTCTTTAATCTCATCAGCTGGATTGTGAGGAGAAACAGCGTGTTCTTCTTTGCAACTTTCATGGTCCTGTCATGATATCTTGTACATAGTAGTGATCAGGGAAATGCAAAGTTTTATGTGTGGATGTGCACGCACATATACACACTATAAACTGTATATAGCTATATATATATATATATAGTTTAACTGTTAGATTAATAAAATAATAGCAAAAGTGACAACATCTAATGTTGATGCAGGTGGGAGGAAGTGGATGTTTTCATATCCAGTTCTTAGGATATTGATCCAGCTATAAGGCAACTGGGCAGTTTCTATCAAAATTTATATTGTACATGCTCTATGATTTATTAATTACATTGACAGTTTTCTTTCCTAAAGAAATACAATTAGCCTCTCTATATTTGTAGGTTCCACATCTGTGTATTCAACCAACAGTGGATTGAAAATATTCAGGGGGGTGTGGAATTGCAGCTGTACCAAATATGTACAGACTTTGTTTTCTTGTCATTGTTCCCCAAACCATAAAGTATAACAGCTAGTTACATAGCATTTACATTGCATTAGGTATTATAGGTAATCCAGAGATGATTTAAAGTATATGGGAGGATGCACATAGGTTATATGTAAATACTATGCCATTTTCCATCAGGCACTTGAACATCCACAGATTTTGGCATGTGGGGTGGGGGTCCTGGAACCAATCCTCCACAGATTCTGAGAGACAACTGTACTATCATAACATCAGAATGAATGTACAAGGATGATTGTAATCTTCTGCAGTAGTTTTGAAGTAATAGTGTATTAGGTCATTAAATATGAAATGTCCAATTTCAAATTAAAAGTGTAGTTTATTATATCTCAAACAAGAAGCAGTACAATTAATCAATGTGCCTAAACTATCGACACAGTTTCGCCATCTTAATGGTAGCTTGTTTATGCCAGCAGCAAAGAAGCCTGGAGAGCGAGTGGTGAGGAAATCACGAAAGGCATTTTCCACAGCTTGTTAAGAATTGAATATTTATCCTTGCAAGAAGTTGTCCAAAGCCTGGGAAGAAGTGGTAGTCAGTTGGTCCAAGGTCGGGTGACCCGGGCAGATGCCAGAGTGTTTTCAAGTCCAGCCTCTGCAGCTTGAGCAGCATTGTTGATGCGACATGTGGTCGAGCGTTGTCTTGCAAGAGGATTGGCCTGTTTCTGTTGACCAATCTTGGCTTCTAATCGCAAGCATCCTCTTCATTTCATTCAATTGGTGGCAGCAGACCTCCACTGTAATCCACTGACCAGGTTTCATGAAACTGTAGTGGATAATATTGGCGCTGGACCACCAAACAGACATCATTAGCTTTGTTTAATATTCAGTTTTGAACTATGTTTCAGCACTTCATATGTATCCAGCCATTGTGCTGAACAATGGAATGCTTGCGATTGTCAAAAAGAATCCATTTTTTATCACATGTAACAATATGGTATAGAAATGGTTCAGCCTTTATGTTGTGACAGCAAAGAAAAGCAATCTTCGAGACAGTTTCTGACACTCATTTAGTTCATGCGGTACTCCTTTATCCAGCTTCTTTACATTGCCTGTTTGTTTCAAATGGTTCAATATTGTTGGAATAGTAATGTCAAACCTTGCTGCTAATTCACAGGTAGGTTGAGATGGATTCACCTCCACCACAGCTTTCAGCTCATCCTTATCCACCTTGGTCTCAGGTCACCCACATGGCTCATTTTCAAGATGAAAATCACCAGAACAGAACTCCTCAAACCATCGACGTACTATGTGTTCATTAGCCACATCCTTCCCAAACACTTGGTTGATATTTCGAGCTATCTGCGCAGCATTGGTTCCATGATGGAATTCATAGTCGAAAGTAATGTGAATTTTTGACTTATCTGTGGTTTCACAAAAATTGCTCTAAAAAAAATTTGAAAGATAATCACAAGCCAAGCTGTGTGTTTAAAAAAATGATGATGTCCCTTCACAATAAAAATAAGAGTGTCAAAGTGAAATGTCAGAGATATCAACTGTCAAACTTAGTACTTAAGGAAATCAGACATTTCATATTTAATAACCTAATAGAAACAACTTAAATATCTATTAGTGTAAATTATGGTATATATATCCAGTGAAATACTATGCAGTTGTTAAAAAGAATGAATTAAATTCATATTTACTGATCAGAAAGATGTCCATGATATATTAAGTGAAAAACAAAAACAAAACAAAGCCGCAGGACAATATATATACTTTCAAACAATGAAAACAAAATAAATTCTGTGTGTGTATGTGTGTGTTGTACAGATAAACAGTGGCTACCTGTGGGAAGATCAGTGGACTATCCCTTTTTGTGTTACATGTTTCTTTTCTATTCTATTCATTTGTTCCAATAAGAAAGAAATTAAAAATAACCAAAGTACATGTGTGTGTGTGTCCACATATGCTGACTAGAAAGAAAATGAAGCAACTTCACTAAAACAGATGACTACTGACGAAAAAATAAGGTTCAAGTCTATTTTGGGAAAGACTTAGAGATTTCTGTTAAGAGTCAGATAAACTGTTGAGCCTTAGTTATTATTATTTAAAACAAAAGTGAAGGAAAAGTGAATTTTTAAAAAATCAATCGCCCTTTTTGTCTTTGTTTCCAAGTGGCATGCTTTATAAATCTATCACCATTACCGTCATCATTATTGCTTAACATTTAATCCATTGAATCATAAAAGCAGCCCCTCTCAGCTGTTTTATACTCTCTACATCATCCCCACCAAGCGGATACCCAGCCAGTACTTACTTACTGGCCAGTACTTACTTCGCCCAGTAGTTGGGAACTCATTACCTAGTAAGGCAGCTGATTTATTTTTAAACAGTTCTGATTATTAGAATTCATTTTTCCCTGGAGCCAAAATCTCTCTTCCTATAGCTTCTTTCACTGTTTCTACTACTGCCCTTTGGGGATATATAGAACATTTTTCTTTTGACATCCCATCTAAAATTTGAAAATAGTTGTCAAGCTCTAACAATTTAACTCATGTATAGTTAATTTAATGAAAGATCTAGTTCTGTTTTGTCAGCAGAGAAACAAAAATATGACAGTGAAAGAAATTTCAAGCCTTTAGAATTAATCTGTATTAATTTTGATGAGGATTTAATTTCAAATCTAGGTATTTATTATTATTTGGTAATAAAATATATAGATCTATGGTTCTATGTGAACGTTCTAGATTATGGGCTTCCAGAGAACAGAATTTTGTTTTATAAATCTTTATTTCTTCCTTCTCTCCCGTTCCTACATTAGCAATGATATACTTAAATTTACCATGTGTCTTCTATGACTTTATTAAAAAGATGGCTTAATTAACTATTCCTACCTATGGATATAATAAATTTCTCTCGATATACTAAATATAATATTTGGCTCTGACATTTCACATCTAAGAAATATTGGTCTCTGATAGTTTACCATGAAATAGTATTAGGCTGCTGCTGACATTATATGTGATTCTATTCTGAATGGCTACTCCACAATAATTTAGCCTATCAAAGAAGAGCTGTTTTGACAAGTAACTGTTAGTAAATGAGTTTATATAGACTATGTCTGTTAGTCGTAGGATGTAAAGTTTAAAATCTCAGAAAGGTTTCTGTTGAATATATTCTTAAAGTTTTTAAATGACATTATACCAAATTTGGATTTAGCTCACTGAAGTTTATTATTAGTAGATAACACTCATTATTTTATTTACATATATGTATGTGCATGTGTGTGTGTGCGTGTGTGTGTGTGTGTACTTTTTTGGGGGGTGACAGGGTTTCGCTTTGTTGTCCAGGCTAGAGTGCAGTGGCGTCATCACATCACCACTGTTCACTGCAAACTTCTGGATTCGAGCAATCCTTGTGCCTCAGCCTCCCAAGTAGCTGGGACTACAGGCACACACCATGACATCCAGTTAATTTTTCTATTTTC